>OMLP01038725.1:0-17745 GCA_900302685.1 Spondyliosoma cantharus | reverse complement strand
TTCCAGAAGTGTGAACAGGCTGAAACAGAGCATGTTGTAAATCTTCCCTTGGCAGGAGGATGGAATGCCAGATGCTAGTTGAGGAAAGTGTTTTCTTAACTAGATTTAGCCTGCTAGAACAAAGGGACAGACCACTGTCAGAGTGGCCATCCTTTGCTAATTTACAATCAAAAGGAAAACACTTAAATTGCCTATAAGGCGCATTGAAGGCAGGCTCGTTGATCAGCTCCAGATGCTGGTCCTTGAACCTGGGTGTTGAGTGACCTGGAGGTGCGTTGTAATTCACAGAAAGTGAGGAAAAAAGAAGAAGATCAGGGCTCCATTTGGCCAGTTTGTGACGCCGCTGAGTCTGCTTTCTCATCAGACATGTAGGGTCACAGAGAGGGGACAAAGAAAGTAGGTGAGAGTTGAGTGTGAACACAGCAGGCCGCTGATATCCAAGATATAAAGACGGGACATGTTCCTACAATAACTAAAAACCCAGTCTGATAGAATGTTTAACATTAGTGTTACAACATCTGCTGGATGCTGACCAGCTTTATTTATGACCCGAAGGTGTTTTAATGAAACTCCACCCCCCATTTGGTTTCCCCTCAGGCAAGATGGGGGAGGTACATGGTGAGATTGAGGGGTTAAACAATGGCACCTTAATTTATGCTAGACTGAATGACAAAAGCAATGATTTCAACAGTTTTAGGGAATTTGCATCTTTCATATCCCCAAAATTCGCTTCGAGTTCTAATTACTATTACAGTGTTAGTCGCAATTCTCTCTCTCTCTCTCTCTCTCTCTCTCTCTCTCTCTGAGAGTGAGGCTGCATGTGGTGTGGACGCTGCGGTTTTTCCTAAACTTTTCCTAGTTTCCTTTTTGTTCTGTTGGTTTAAACTTTACTTTCTTTTCTTTCCTTTTTATTGTGCGTGTACAGGTAAGGCCTTTTTTTTGTTTTTAGTGGTTAAAGTTTTTAAAAAAAAGAGCCGAAAGTCGGCGTCAAGGTGGACGAGATGGCGTCCGCTGGCGTCTTCTCTGTCCCTCCAGCACGCCGTGAGGCTGGTCCCTGGGCCCGGTGTGCTGATGGAAGTGGTGCTGCTGGCTGTTGGAGAAGTGATCGGACATGATCAGCTGGTTTATGCCTCCCGCATGAACAAGGCTATGGTGGTGTTTGTGAAAGAGGAACAGTGTGTTTATAAGTTGGTGGAGAGTGGGGTGGTGATTCGGGACGTTTTTGTCCAGGTGTCTCCTCTGGCGGTGCCGTCCACCAGAGTTACTGTGTCCGATGTCCCCCCCGTTCATCCCAAACGAACTGCTGGAGAAAGAGTTGGTAATTTCGCCAGCGGGTTTAAGACAGTCGGTTTGAGATGTAAAGATCCTAAACTGAACCACGTGATGTCTCTGAGAAGACAAGTGTTTATGTTCCTGGACTCACAGAGCCTGGATGTGTCCTTCAGGGTCAAGTATGGGGAGGGGTTTTATATGGTGTATGCCAGTGCTGGACAGATGAAGTGTTTTGAGTGTGGAGATGTCGGCAACAAACGTGTGTTATGTCCGCACAGACAGCCCGAGGCAGAGGGCGGGGGGTCCGCTGACAGGGTGGATGTGGCAGGGCCGTCTACCAGTGAGCAGGGCAGGAAGGACACAGAGGAAAATGCCTTATTCACTAGTCAGGCTATGAGTGGAGGAGGAGGAGGAAGACTCAGACACTGGCCGGCTCTCTGGGACTGATCAGGGCCTGAATAATGACCTTTACTCTCTGGAGGAGATTAATGGATTTCTCGATAACGACTTTTGGTAAGGCTGTTAAAGTAAAAGATTATTTTGAAGACACTGGAAAATTTGTGCGTTCAGCTATAATTTTACAAAAACAAGTTGGCTTTGATGCCCTGAACGAAAAGAAACGCTACAGGTTGAAGAAACATGTTACCAAAGACTGCTGCCGTTCTCAGAAATAGAAGGTCAAGTAAACAAGGTCATGCATCACAGGGTGTTACTTATGGCTGACTGTCTGCTGCTGGAGAGAAGGAGGCGAGGAAAAAACTTATGGCCTGTCTGCATCTTCCTGACGGGAGGATGACAACAGACCCGGCAGAAATGAGACAACATGCAGAAGACTTTTATTCCTCTCTGTTCGGGCCTGAGGACTGTGACCAGAGCTGTGCTGTGGAGATTTTACAGGGTCTTCCTCAGCTCAACGATGAAGAGAAGGCTGACATGGATAGAGAGCTGAGCCTAGTGTTGAGTGTGTTGAGTGTTTTAAAAGAGGGGAGCTGCCAGCCTCATGCCAGAGTGCAGTGGTCTCTCTACTCCCAAAAAAAGGAGACCTGGCCTCATTAAAAAACTGGAGGCCGGTGGCAGTTCTGTGCACAGACTACAAGATACTGTCTAGAGCTCTGTCCAACAGACTCAAACAAAATATTGAACTGATGGTGCACATGGACCAGAGTTATTGCATCCCAGGGAGAACAATAATGGACAATCACTTCCTTGTGAGGGATAAACATCGGCATCCTGTCACTTGACCAGGAAAAGGCATTTGACAGGATGGATCATACATATTTGTTTTCAGTGTTTCGTGCTTTTGGTATTGGAGAGGTTTTCACATCATGGGTGGGTTTGTTATATAATGGTGCAAGCTGCATGGTGAAAGTTGAGGGGGGGCTGAGTGAACGCATACAGGTCCAGAGGGGAATAAGGCAGGGCTACCCTCTCTCTGGTCAGTTATACAGCTTGGCTATTGAACTTTTGCTTAATGACATAAGGTCAAAGGTTTCCATCTGCCCAACAGCCCACTCAGTCACTCAATCATCGCTTATGCTGATGACGTAAACATTTTCATTACTGGACAAGCTGATGTGAGATTGCTGAGAGAAAGCCTTGGACTGTACCAGAGAGCCTCCTCTGCTAAGGTTAACTGGGCTAAATGTGAGGCTCTGTACTTTGGCCCTTTAAACTTGAACATGATGCCTGTTCTTCCATCAGGACTTCAATGGAAGAGGAATGGGATGAAGGTGCTCGGGGTGTATCTGGGAGATCAGGATTTCCAGCAACAGAACTGGGAGGGTGTAGTGGCAAAAGTGTGTGCTAGGTTGTCTAAATGGCATTGGCTGCTGCCTCAGCTGTCATACAGGGGACGAGTTTTGGTTATTAATAACTTGGTCGCCTCGACACTGTAGCACAGGGTAAAAGTTTTATCTCCACCAGGGAGCCTGGTTGACGACATCCAAAAGCATCTGGTGGATTTCTTTTGGACTGGACAGCACTGGATTCGAGCTGCAGCTCTTTATCTGCCAGTGGAGGAAGGAGGACAGGGACTGGTGGATGTAAGAGCAAAAATTATGTCCTTCAGACTGGAGACCGTCCTGAGGCTGCTGTACCAGTGGGGTCTGCAATGGCAGGAGACCGCGGAGCAACTACTACAAAGAGTAAGTAGACTAGGTTACAGCAAACAGCTGTTCCTGGTCCGGCTGGATGAGGTGGATCTCACCAGTCTGACATCATTTTACACCTCAGTCCTGGAAGCATGGAAGGGCCTAAAACACACCAGGGAGTCTGCTGCTTCACCTGGCAGGTGGCTCTTGGAGGAACCTTTACTACACAATAACTTTATAACATCACAAATATTGTCATCCTCCAGTCTATGCTGTGCTCTGCAGAGAGCTGGATGTCTCAAACTGGGACATTTGATGTATGACACGGGGATGTCTCTCAAGAGTTTGGCTCAGAGGATGGACATCAGGTTCACTAGGATCCTGGATAGACTGGTAAAGGAGGTCTGTACTTCTCAGACCCAAGGACCTATGTCAAGAACTTCAAAAGTGATGAACAGTGGGATGACGTAGGCCCTTATAGCTTTCCAGCCTTAACTGTTGCTCCTGTGGTGGGGGGGTGGCAGGAGGAGAAGGACAAACTACTGACTTTCGTTACTCCCAGGTTTGGGAAGTTGAAGTTCATGGAGAAGAAGCAGATATATCAGCTCTGTGTGAAGGTATGTCGTCTAGGCTCCCTGATCGGAGTGAAAGTGTCGAGGTGGACCAAGGTGTTTGGCCCGAATAAGTCCCCGACAGGCAGTTGGAGGTCTTTGTACAAACTGCCTGTTAAAAAAACGGGCAGCTGACCTCCAGTGGAGGATCATACATGGTGCAATAGCCATGAACAGACACATAGCACACCTGGACCCTGGTCATGGGGTGGGCTGTCCGTTCTGTGCTCACGAAGAATCCCTGGTTCATTTGTTCACCCAGTGTCCCCGCTTAGCTGGTCTGCTGGGGCTGTTGGAGTCTTGGGTTTCAGGTTTTGGGGAACATTTTTCTTTAGATTTGTTTATTTATGGTCCCAAATACCTGGTAAGGAAAAAACATGTGTGTATTCTGGGGAACTTTGTGTTTGCAGTGGCTAAACTTGCTATCTGGCTCTTCAGGAAGAACATGGTGAAGGGTTCAGGATGCACTGAGGGTGAGGAGGTGATGAAGGGGCTGGTTGCTGCTCGTCTCAAAATTGAACATGCTTATTATCACACGGTTGCTGATCTGCAATCTTTCTCAGTGCTCTGGGCAGAGGGACTCCTCCCTCTCTCCTTGATAAGGGTCAGCATGTGGCCAGAATCCTCTTGACTCCCCCCTCTCTCCTCGATAAGATTCGGGGGTGGCACAATCATGTGACAAATGTCCTAAACCTTCACACCTGTAGCACTTGATCTTGCATCTGTCAGTGTCATCATACCTCCTTTGAAATGATCTGTGTGGCTCCTCTTTCCTCCATCCTCTGCCCCTCATGCCACCGTTGTTCTGATGGGACTGCCATTTTTGTCCTAGTTCCTGCGGGTTACGTCTCTGGTAATACATCATCTGAGCAGATTGAAGTTTCTTTGTTTGTTTAAAATCCAAGTCTGGATCCAGCCCACACAGGTAGTCGTGACACGGTTCTTCAGGCACAGATGGAGATCATTGATCAGAGCAGTCTTTAACAGGTCTCTGTGTGCCACAGGTGTTAACAGGCAGGTGGTAATGGTAGAGATTGCATATGGAGGAGGCAGATTTCTTTCTCTTTCCCTACATTTCTTGTACCCTTTACTCTCACACGAACCTTCTTCTTCTCCTTCTTTCTCTTCTGCTTTCTGTTTTATCACCAATCCTGCTAATGATTTTACTTCTTTAATTTCTGCTTCTCTTTCCCACTTCTGGAAAGCTCTACACCTCTCTAAACATTCTGTGGTTAATTTGCCTTTTAATGGAAAACATCTCATGGGTGACAACATGCCAGAGTTGAACATCTTAAACAACATTTTTCCCAATTTGTCTGCTCTTAATTCAGTAGAGCCTGTAAAAAGGTCAGAAACAATTTATAATTTCCCCATTTCGTTTCCCATATTTTCAGTGACTCACTGGGACAGAATTGCTTAAACTTTCAATGGGCTTATCATTCACACAAACTTCACAATCACACTGATCTTTCCATACAGCATATGGTTGGATCTCATCAAAACACACACTAACTTATTCAGCCAGGTGGTGTGTATGACACATTCGTTCAATAGGTCAATAGGTTGTAGGAGATACACTACTTAATAAAAAGTTATTAATCACTGGGGATTAATAACACACTCGTAAATGGGGCACCACCTTCGTTATTTCACTACTTGGGTAACCCGAAGGACGTAACTCAAGATTAAACAGTTTAAGTCAATTTCAAATTAATTAATTCTATTTCAAAATCTAAATTTAATCTCATATTCTGAAGCAGTGACTTCTTTACACAGATCCATCGGTTCTCCACATTAAAATTAAGTTCCAGACAACGACAAACGATTATATATGTTTATTAGCTAAATAATTCAGGGTAAAATAAATGAAATGACAATTTTAGACGAACAGCAACAGATAACAGAAAATGTAAAGACTGTAATAAGCAAAGTAATAAAGTTATGTGACTGTCGGCAGATGGTGAAGTTAAAGGATTAGGTTTCTATTAAATATTACGGGAGTACATTTTAATACTAACGAGACCCTAATCTCAGTTTTCTTAGGTTTATAAGATGGAAGTCAGAACCTAGACAGAAGTCAGAACTTTAGACACCACTCATTCTCACGTATGTGGATCCAGCTGTATGAAGACGTTCAGCCTGCTTTGTCTGGGAGTCAGGAGGTCCTGAAGCTTGGTTCCTTGAGTGTTCTGGGTTGGACTGCAGGCTCGCCGTGCAGGTCCAATAGCCAGAGGGAAGGCCTGTACTCTGTTGAAGGACTCTTGGTCCAAAGCTCAGCGGGATGTCCACCTTGGGAGCGCTGGGGGCAGAGTCGGTCTTGGTTGGAAGCACACAAAGTCTCTCTTTTCGTGGGAGACCACTTGCTTCTTAGGCAGACAATCACTGCAATGTCTTCATCAAATGAGGATAGTCTTGAAAAATACTTTTTCTTTGTTGTTTCGAGTGGTTCTTAAGTTCTGATTCTTTAACTAATTCAACTTCTTCTGGATCAGGCAGTGGTACTTTAAAAATCAAAAAGAAAGTTCTTCAATTCGCTTTCCTTAGAGCTTGTCGCAAAAATAAAAATAAGGTAAGATTATACTTAAAAAAAATTAAAATAAGAATCAAAGAAAAGAAGTGAAGAGAGGAGAAAAGCAGAGAGACAGAGAGAAGAAGAAGAGGCAGAAGAGAACAGGATCAAGAGAGTGCAGAGGTAGAAGTGACGCAAGTATCAAGCGCAAAGCGCAAGTAGCTTTGTGTGTATTGCTATTACGCCGGCGGCATAAATGACTCTTGCACCCGGCGCAAATCTAATATGGGTTGGTCTGAAGTAGCCACATTATTCACAGGTGTGGTTTGGGCGTAACGTGCCATAAACCAATCAGAGCATCATCTCACATTCCCTTTAAAAGCAGGCGCGCTTGTTTTTCTGTTTGACAAAATGTAAATAAAGAAATGTCACAAAGACATACTTTCTGATGTTTTGGGCTCACTCTCACTGAATCACGAGGTCATGAATGCACGGTGATATTTGTGCTACATTATGGCCAAGCATGCGCCCTTAAAATAGCATCTGAATAAGCGCCATTGACTTTAGACTGGGTTTTTCCTGGTCCGTGGAGGAAGTGTTTTCTGAAACGGCAAAATAGCCCCGGGGAACATTTGCGCCGGAACACGCCTCCTCTTTTCGCTGAACCGCCCCCGGGAGCGCAAAGTCATTCCCTAATTTAAGGACGTGCGTCTGTGGAGGGAAAATTCCAATGTGCAAAATAGGAATTATACAAGCGGCAGCGTACAAAGTCAATTGCGCCGAGTGCAAGATAGAGCCCTTTAGCAGAAATCTTCCCTGTAGCTGCCAAGCTAAAAGCATTAGCGTGCACCCTTTGAAGTAGGTGCAAAAGCTAGACTACTGGACTGGGTGTAATGAAATGTTTTCACATTCATTTTGGATCTTACGGAGACTTGGATTGCTGTATGAAGGGTTTTGGTTTGTTTTGTTTTTTGTTTTTGTTTACGTTTTAAATCAAGTCCCCATTCACTTTCTCAGGAAAATGCTGCATTCATAATGATCTTTTACTTTGAAGCTCCAGAAATGTTTTGAGAACTACAAAACTTCATCTGACTTACCACTGGCATGGGGGTGACTGGATAATGACTGAACTTTAAATTTTTTGGGTGAACTGTTCCTTTAAATAAAAAAAGTGACCAATCAGAGCCTAGCAGGCAGGGTTAGCTACCATGATGTCATCGTCTTTTACAACTAGAAGCTGTTACAGCTGCTGACATTCACATAGTCCTTTGATCAGAATGTTAACAGCTCCAATCAGCCAGTGCCACAGTTTAATGTTGCCTCAGTATTTGCGTTCTTTACTGATTTCCAAAATTATCAGCAGCTGCAGCCATCAGTCATGTGGACAAATTATGTGTGTGCTTTTGAAGTTTCTGCAGCCTCATTTTTGCGCAGATACCTGAAACTTGATTATGTAATAAACATGAAAGATTATAGAATTAGTATTTAAGAACTATTGTTTTATTTATTTGTTTATTTGTGTATTGTTTTATTTATTTATTATTTATTATTGTTTATTACATTTGTTGCTAGTTTTATGTCTGTTGCATGTTCTTTTTATGCAAAATGTTGTTTGCATTAAGCAATAAGGTTGGTCATTCTGATCATTTGGATAATTGAGAGGTTGATTACAATATTTGTAGACATAAAATATATTTAAATTTTGCTACCTGTAGACCAACAAATGTAAGTATATCATATTTTGCCCCAACAACATTATTTTCTGGACAGTTTGACTTTGAAACAGCATTTCTTTAATGTAGGAAAATGATATTCAAGACAATGAATAATAAAATGTGGAAAATCAAATACATTTAAAAGACTTGTTATTATTTTGTTATTGTTGTATTTAATCGTTTCTCTTTGTACACCTATACAACACATCTTGGAGCCTTTCAGCACTTTTAACAACCTGTACCACTGATCTGCTCCAGTATGTCACTGTCATTTTGTTTTTCAGAGAAGAGTTAAGAGGTTTTAAGCAACAACGATGCGACCTAATCATGTTGTCATCAGGCTTTTGTCTGTATCTCTCTTTCAGATATCAAGCCGGAGAACCTCCTCATCAGCTCTGAGGATGTCCTCAAACTCTGTGACTTTGGTGAGTCTTTGGTCTTACCCTTATGTTCTTTACAGCAGCCATATTGAGAGACACAAGAGATTTACATGTGCAGAGCAGTAAAACCTGTACAATCTCTGTGCATTTAACCTGTCAAATTATGTCAAAAGCTTGTAAAAGCAAGGTATTTGTTAAACAGACTGAATCAGCATTCACTGGTGATTTATCAGACATTCCGCTGTAGATGTAGACTTGCTGTAATTCTGTCACAGTCTCTGAGATTTTTGCAGTTATAACTGTTATTCCATTTTGGGAAGTTTGGTTTGTTGGACTCAGTTCACTGTGAAAAGTCCCACCATTAATTTGTCACCTTGTAAATCATACATCAGATGGATCAATTCTGCCACTGAGAAGCAGCCAACCAGCACTATAAAATGTCCTCTGGTGGTTTTAATCACAATGAATCTGCCAAAGGCATATTTCAAGGTCAGGTTAATGTTAGGCACCTTTAAATACTTATAATGACACGGCACAGTTTGGTTATTTTACAGTTTCCCAGGTGTGTATTTTACATTTGGATGAGTCTTTGCAAAAATCACACGGTCAATTAGCTATGCATAATTGGCAAATGCAACCCTACTGAGTCAGCTGGGGTGAGATTTGTTTGTTATTCACTGTTGGAGCGGCATGCTGTTTATTGTGATGTTTCATGCTTAAAATTGACTCTCTGCACACCAGTTATCTGAAGCATGGTCTCAGCCTGCCTGCAGTGACACAACTAATTAGAGTCTGGTGACATGAGATGATGACCATGTTGCCACTGTAGCTGTCCAAAATGATTTGAGTGTTGGATGTAATTGGATGTAATGTAGTCGTACTAGCTATCTATTTATAGCTTCATGTGAAGTACTGTTGATCATCTGTATATCATCATGCCTAAAATACAGCATCAGGCCTGTGTGCTTTACTCATTTCCACGTCACTCTCGCTCAGGTTTTGCTCGTAACCTGTCTGAAGGAACAGATGCCAACTACACCGAGTACGTGGCTACAAGGTGGTACCGCTCGCCCGAGCTGCTGCTGGGGTGAGTCTGTCTGCATGTGTTCTGTGTGTGTGTTTGAGTGTGTGTTTGTGTGTGTATAGCAGACTGTGAGAAACAAGGAGTGAGTGAGAGAGGGAGAAAGAGAGAGAGAGAGAGAGAGAGAGAGAGAGAGAGAGAGAGACTTCATTCTGTTTGCTGCTGCAAATAATTCTTACTGTTTATTCATCCTGAGTTAATAACTACAGACTTTTTTAACGCACACAGCTGGGTTTTTGTGTAGGAATACAGAGGTTGTGCGGTTTAGGGAATGTAGTGCCAAAGGAAAACATTAAAATTGTTCAAAACATAGCCTACACTTAAACAGATATATATTTTTTAGGTGAGATTTATTTTAGGCATACATCTTGCTGCTGGTTCACTTCACAGCAGTACAATGCCCTGCTTCTTGGCGGCGCTTCGTGCTGCTTCTCCACACAGGGTGAGAGCTGGCGGTCATCTACTGCAGGTAACACATCAACTAGGGATAGATACCTTATACCAGGGGTTCCCAAACTTTTCCATGCCAAGGCCCCCCAAATAGAAATAGCTTCTGGCCGGGGACCCCCAAACCCACAGACAATGCTACAAATTATGTAAAGAAACATCAACTTTTAGAATGTATTTTCTTACTTTTATTCAATATTCAATAATTATTACATTTGTTTAGCATAAGAAAATTATTAACGGACATCTAAACACTCGTTTGAGAGGGTCTCCAGACAGAGGATGCATTTCGGGCAATCATGGCCATTTTTCTGTATGACTGTTAAGTCATACTTAATGTATGCTGCCTCATATTTTCGGTTTTTGGTTGGCCATGAGTTCTTAAGGTTTTTGCAGCAGAGTCCTCCATGGCAGGGCTGTTGGTCTGCTCCTTCGGTCTATTTGTTGTCAAAAACCTGTCCATTTTGCGCTAGCTACACGCTAGCTTGAGGATCAGAGCAGCTAGATAACAACTGCCAGGTCTACTCAGATTATGACGTCGTCATGCCGAACTTGCAGCTGAACTTGAGAATCCGACGATTGTGGCAGTTTACGTGTTGTGCGGTTCAGCACAATTGGTTGTTAAAAACAACATTTTAGGGTTTTTTTGTATTTTTTTTCTCATCTTCCCTCCAATTTTCTGAGGCCACCCAGGGGGCCGCGGCCCCCACTTTGAAAACCACTGCCTTATACAACCCCACATCAGAAGACCAGAATTATCACTTTAAACCCAACACATCTAAATTGTATGATTCCTGATTAAGAAATGAAATGAAAAAGAACACATTTCAGATAGCAGGTTAACCAGGTTAAATAGAATTGAGTCAAAGAGTACTACTCAATCGCAGAGTAGGATTAGTCTTATGGTCCATAACCATGAGTGAAAGTGATCGACTGGCCAAATGGAAAAGACACGGAGTCCTGGCCAATACCTGATCCATTTCATTACTGGTGCTAATACTGATCCAGCACAGCGGATTAGCGCACCAATAGTATGAGATCGTGAAAGTTGTTTGACACACTGAAATAGGTCACAGATATCTGGTGGTTTCCAGGTCCATGAGGGAATTACAGGAAGTCCCCAGAGAAATGAACAGCAGTGGTTCCTCCAACAAGAAAATGACTACTCTGCTCTTGGTTGTAATTCCTACTACATCGCATTACTTTCAGCACAGCTCTACAGTTATACAGTATGTGCACTCATCCAACATATTGTCATTTTCACTGCATTTTTTAAATAATCCCAGTGGATTTTTGTCTCTGTTCATTTAGTCTGAGAGGTAGAGAATGTCCCTAAACCGTCTGTGGGGCAACAAACAATGTTCATTTCAACTCAAACCAAATCATTCATGGTCTCACTCATTTGCAATCATGTTGAAATGCACAAAATGATGCGTTAATAAAACATTTCAACATAGCAATACTTGAGAAAACATTGCACACTGAGCTGAAGGGAATGTGTGGTGTCCTTTGTCACCCATCTGGTAAGCCTCACTTTATTACCTCCATTATTTTTATTTTATTTATTAAGATTTAAATTATTTTTGCTTCAAACCATTTTGTGTAATTTCCATGTCTCTATCGTCACTGTTTTAATCCAGCTCATTGTATTTTCCCCCCGAAAGAGCCGATGATTCACCTGCTGCCACATGATGACATGAACCATCATGTGCCGAACGTATGCTCGGATCGAATCTCTGTTTCGCAGTTGTTTTTCTCGCTGAGGTTGTTTTTGATGCCTTCGCTGCATTGAATGTCCATTTGAGCTCGGAGACAGCTGAACGTCATCTAGCCTCGCTGCTGTAGCCTGATTTAGTAAATGCCCTGGAACATTTATTGAGACAGTGTTTGAATGCCGCCCACTCAAATACTCTCTCCCTCCAACACCACCGCTCCTCTGCATTTCTGCTGCCAGATCTCTCGCCATTTCTCACCAGACTCCTCAGCGCCGTGTCTTCAGAAATGACCATCTTCTTTATGAGCATCTCCGTCAGAAACAAAGCATCCATTGCTTTCTTTTGCTGCACCACCACTTCTAATAACCTCACCCCCAGCGGCGTCACCCTCACAATCATCTCCCCTTCATATCTTCATATCTGTCATCCTCATTCCCATTTTTGCCGTCGGGTCGTCACAAGCTATTCTCCACATAAATTATATTTTGTCTCTCTCTTAGGGCTCCCTACGGAAAGGCAGTGGACATGTGGTCTGTGGGGTGTATTCTCGGGGAGCTGAGTGACGGACAGCCCTTGTTTCCAGGGGAAAGTGAGATAGATCAGGTTGGTGAGCCCCAAGTATGATGAAATATGTTTGACACAAAATTACGAAAAAAAACAATTTTGTAATGTGTTGTAACAGTACAGTAATTGAGTCAGTAATTTGTCAGATAAAAATAGTATTTGTCGACTGTATTTGTGAGGATTTGAAGCTTTTCTTTATCTCATATCTTTATAACGTGAAAATAAGAGGTTCCATTGTATCTGACGAAAAGAGCCTGAGAAAATTAGACATTTTAATAGTTTTGTGTGTCAGTGTGAGACAAAAATCACAGTTTTTTTGGATTCAACACCTGGACAGGACAGACGTGCTTGTCTTTTGTTTGGGTCAGAGAAAAATAAGCAGCTGGAAGACAACGCAGTGGGCTTTTGCCGATTGACATTTTAAGTAATCAGATCCAGTCAAATGCATTTATATATTGCCCAGAGCACAAATCATTTCAGGCCTAGCCCCCAAGCCACCGTGAGAGAGACTTTGTGGATTTTCATCTCAAGAACTGTGAATTGTAAAATTAACGGCATAGGTCAATGCATTGGGACATTTGTGCTTCTGGTTTTGGTCATCATCGCCACACTGGCTCATAAACAATGTAGTGTATCTCAACAATAATGCAAATAAATAGCCAGAGTGGACGGGACAACACACATCTATCACTCTGATGTGATGTCAAAGGATGTCATTTTCATCTGGCAGGTTGACGTCATCCAAGCAACAAAGTAGACATACAAAAATCATATAAAGAAACACAAAAAACACACCAGTGACAGGGCAGGATATGCATCCAATTTCTTAGATATACTCAACAATATTTTTATATTTCTGCTCATAATGAAGACACTCAGCTTCCCCTAAGCTCTCCTGAGTGTTTTCGCATCTTTCAGCCATTGATTGATTACAACAGACAAGAAAGTTAGGGACTAGCTCATGAACATAGTGGAGCATTTAGCAATTGGTGGAGAGGAAAACAGAACATACTTTTAGTATGGTCAAAATTTTAGTTTAGTAAAAGAAGTGAACCAACGTTATCAGTAGTTAGCACGCTAACCAGCTAACCTGTCCACTATATCCTGTCCACTTTGTTGCATTACAAAATGATATCCCCTATAGTTTCAGCTGGAGGATGTTTGCGAGTTCACTACGTGCAAGCTCTCTTAGATTGTAGTGCAATAAATGGGCAAAATAAACTCACAAAATGTCAACAAAGGAAATACTCTTACACCTACTTTCCTCAACAAATGAGAAAATTACAACCCTGCACCTTCTGAATTCAAGTTTCTCAAGCTTAATTGCCTCGTTAACTTGTCGTAAAACACATTACATTTTAAAAAAAAAAAAACGTCTGGGTCTGCTGAAATAAATCCACAATTCACTGAGCAAGTTGTAAAAATAAAACGCTGTTTTCACCTGCTGTTGCTGCCCGACCCGCTCATCCTCTGTCTCATTCAGTGGAAAGACAAAAATACTCCTAAAACATGCTAATGTAGATGCGTAACTGTTCGATTTTTCAGTGTTTTATTTACAGCCTGTTGTGCTGCCCCCTAGTGGACATAATGAAATCAATCAATGCAGGTTCAAAAGTTATTTCAGTCAATACAAGTCAGAGGAGAATGTACCCTCATGAACGTGTTGACCTCAACCTCAAGGTCTCTTCCGTGGCTCATTGATTATGTCACAGGATCTCAGTAGAAGAGTTTGCCCTGTTGTCATGGAAATGTAGTGCCCTCCGTTGTGCACTTTAAGGACTTCCTGCCTGAGTAGGCTTAAACGTTGTGACTGAAAATGAATTGTTGACCTCGTAAACAGCAGCTGACAAAAAAAAACCTCAATATTTGTAACCTTTTTTAAAAATGCATCATGTATGTGTTCATTCTGCAAAAGTCATGTCAGTAAACGAATGCATGTGGAGTAAGTCCGCTATTAACTATGATGCTGCTTCATTTTCAGCTCTTCACCATTCAGAAGGTTTTGGGGCCGCTTCCTGCAGAACAGATGAAACTCTTCTACAACAACCCTCGCTTTCATGGGATCAGGGTAGGAAATGTTCGCCTTGTATCCTCTCTACAGTATCTAATGTTCTTCTTCTGTCTCCTCCTCCTCCTCCACTTTTACCTCCTTTCCTTCTGTCTCCAGCTCCGTCTCTCTCTCTCTCTCTCTCTCTCTCTCTCTCTCTCTCTCATGGCAGCGTTCCCAGGACCATGACTGAGTGGATTGCTATGACTCATGAGATAGGTGGTTGGTGTTCAGTTTAGCAACAAGAGAAAATGTCCCAGAAGGCCGAGCAAGACTTTGTGTATTTGTGTCCATGTGTGTGTGTTTGGTAGTTTGTTCATTGTTATCCAGTGATAATTGTTGAGTGATGATTTGAACAGAAAGCTTCTTCTTCTTCTTCTTCTTCTTTTTTGTCTACTGTAGCGTGGAAACAGCAATAGTAATAATTGCCAGCCCAAAAAATTCCATTTGGTCACAAATTTAATCCAGTGTTTGTGTGTGTGTGTGTGTGTGTGTGTGTGTGTGTGTTTGTGTGTGTTTGTGTGTGTGTGGGTGCCAGTTTCCCTCTGTTACTCATCCTCAGACTTTGGAGAGAAGGTACCAAGGCATCTTGACTGGTTTGATGTTGGATCTGATGAAGGTGAAATGCCATGAAATACTCAAACATTGCCATAAACATGATGGGTTATCTATCAAAGATGTAGTATATGCAAAATTTTAGATGCAAGCCACTAAAATATGTCCCCTCCATGTGATTTCTTCCTTTAGAACCTGTTGCTGCTGAACCCGACCGAGCGTTACCTGACGGAGCAGAGTTTGAACCATCCGGCCTTCCAGCCTCTGAGGCAGGCTGAGAGGGAGCGTCCCCCTCCTGCGTCTCCCAACCCGCCGCGTTCCTCCAAGAGGAAAACGCACCATCATGGAGAGAACACAGTTCCCACAAGGTGAAACTACACTTCTTTATTTTTACTTTGGGACTGTTATTGGTTTTTACCTCACTCGGATAGCAACCTCAGTGTCACGGTACAGGAATATCTTTACTGCTGGACAAATCTTTATCATCCGTGCTAATTCCAACGTGGCAGCCAGAGAGCGAATGCTAATGCTGTATCTCTTGAAGGAAAGGAGTTGAAGTGAGTGAAAAAAATGTGTCCTCCAGAGCTTATTGAAAACAACTTTGCATAAAATGATTATATGGTGTATACCATCCATGTGTGCAGGGAACATCTTTCTTTCACACACTGTAGAATGCTCCCTTTTAAAAAACATTTATCTTTATTAGATTTAGAAAAATAAGGTTTCAAGGCTAAATTGGCTCTTCATCAGGTACAGAGGCATCATTATCATTATCGTTTAATGCCCCTGTATCTTGTGAAACAGAACATTTTTTTGGACATGGAGGAAAGGTATGTGCTTTGCATCGTGATCTGTATTGTATTGACCCAGATCAATACTACACAGAGCAATATGAGTTTTAGGCAGCGAGTGATTAAATAAAGCAGCTCCCATTTTTTCCCTAAATGAATTTATGATGTAAATTTGTTTCTTTATTTATTGTTATTTTTTATGAATAAATTGAAGAGATCATTGTTTCTTTTTGCAAGTATTGCTTCCTGAGATGTCCCATCCAATAACAGATTTATCTCAGTTTAACTATTCAAGTCCACCCAGCATGGCTGCATCGCATTTTTGCTGCAATGTGGTTATTTTCCATCCTATGCATGACTTCATACCCCACTTACGAAGTTTAGCGTTTTGCTTGACTGAATTTGTTGACATACTCAGATTTTGCTGATTTGATTTTGGATTTCAATATTTTTTAGATTTTTTTTTTGTCTGCTATAAGCGACTTGAATATTTTTGAGAGACTCTTTGAACATTTCTTAGATTAAAAAGTAATATTGTTGGATCAAGACACGAGGGAGTTTGCTTTTACTGGGACAACATTAACAATTACAGAGAGAGTTTCCATTAAGAAAGATGTGGACTTGAAGCTTAATATAAACAATCCCCTGTCCGTCTGCCCCTCCAGGAGTCACACTAAGAGCACGAGCCGTCGCTCCAACAGCAAAGAATGTTCCAGCCTCCCTCGACATGGCGACCTTCACCACCTCAGCAACAAGAGTTTCCTCAATGGAAACAAACCGCCCCCATCCAGCTTGAGTCCTACACTCCATCCCAAGGGCCAGTACATGTCCCAGACCCTTAATCGTTCTGCCTCATCCAGCAAAGACCTGGCTAACAACAACTTGCCACACCTCCTCAGTCCCAAAGAAGTTAAAGGCAAGACAGAGTTTGACTTCAGCTTGGGACCCTCCCCAAAGCTGTCAGATCCGGGACACGGGGCGAAGTATGGCCACAGCAAACCCAGCTCCTCCCGCTCTCAGCAACAGCAACAGCAGGCTGGTCGCCACACCTTCCTGGAAGGCAAGACCAACACACTACAGTCTGGAGGAGAGAAACAACACGGCCGACACGCCCACAGTATGGCCGACTCTGCCCATGGATCCATGTCATCCTCTTCTAAGAGTTCAGCCTCTTATCTCAGCCTGTCCAAGAGCCACAGTGCGCTGAGTGATGCCAAATCTGTAGGGAACCTCAGTGATGGTCGACTCCACCCAGACGACCCAAACTCCAACACAACAGCGGGGGTGGGACCCAGTGCCCGCTTCTTCCCTGCCAGTTGTTTAGACCTCAATGCCCCTTCAGGTCCTCCAGGGCTGCCTGGCAGCCCTTCCACTCGACACAGCGATCGATCCGGGCACAGCCCCGCCTCTCGTAGCAGCGGCAACGTCCGCATGGAGAGCAGCACTCTGGACTCATCATCCAGACACAAATCCAGACATAAATCTATGGCACCGGGTAGGTTGAAGAGTCAGATTTGTATTCATGACTCAACTTCATTGTCCACTGAATTAAGAATGGAGCACTGAACTTGGCTTCAGGCTTCAACCAGAGTTTTTGAAAGTATTTATATCCAGTGCATCAAACACTAGATCTCTGCAACCTCCCTCGTCCAGCAAAACAAACATAAATCCAGACAGCCGTCAAATTATTATCATGTCAATAGTAGAATAATCAATAATAAAAATAACCTTTACATGAAGTTCTTTTCTTTTCTCCAGAAGAGGCTGGTGCTCCGGAGCTCTTAGACCCAGGAGGAACAGGGATGCCCTCCACTCACACTCTGCCTTCTCCACATGAGTCTTATCACTACGGCCTGGGCTACACCTCCCCCTTCTCATCTCAGCAGCGGCCTCAACGGCACTCCATGTACGTGAGGAGGGAGCGGCATCGACCACACGGGGTCGAGGGTGGGATGGCGGGCTTGCCTG
>OMLP01038722.1:0-12542 GCA_900302685.1 Spondyliosoma cantharus | reverse complement strand
TCAGAGCTAGACATGCAAATTGCTCTGTTGTTGGTTGTAAAAATCAACATCAGTGCCTATATTCTGTCCCAGCTACAGAAGAACAGAAGAGACAGTGGTTGCGTTTCATTTTTAATGACAACGTGCCGGCTACGGTTCCTGTAAGTTTGTGTGTGTGTGCTAACCACTTCACATCGGACTGCTTCAGTAACGAGGGTCAGTACAAAGCTGGCTTTGCCTCGACACTGACCCTCGTAAAAGGATCAGTACCAACCATACTGGACCCAGCAACTGCACCCGAGCCACAGGTAAGTGTTGCCGCGGTTTGAGAAGTATTTACAGTTGCCTACGAGTATGGTGAAGTCAGCTGGAAACTGGCTAACTAGTTAGCTCCGCTTCGGTCCACTTTGCAATGGCATTTGAAGCAAGTTTAATGTTAATAATATTAGGATGGAGCTTGGTTGTCACAGTAAAAAGTCTGGAAACGTGCAGACTGGAGACAGAGACGATGCGAACAGTGTCCAAGAGTTTGGAGACTGTGTTGGAGACAAACACAGCTTTTGCTAGCTGTTAGCCATTAGCTACATGGTAGTAACTGTAACAACACATACGAACAAACTAACATTATTCAGACACACTAACCATTCTGAAATGTCCTGCTGCAGCCGCAGAGTCTGTGTTTCTTCAGGAGCCTCTCCTTCTGAGTCCGATTCTGGGTCAAACTGGTACGGCTGAACAAAAGCATCTCCGTGAGCCATAGGGATACATCCACCGTAAACATTAGCGCATGCTACTGCAAACGTAAGAGGCATCGTCTCCCTGACAGACGTGTAGTAAGCAAGGCTATTGGGCAAGGCTCTCCAAGTAGGCGTCGACAGGCGGAGCTCATTAGCATTTAAAGGTGCAGGCACAGAAACAGCCTGCTCTCAGGAGAGCTCAGCAGAGCTCATTTGAGCGACTTTTAGACAGCTGAAATTCAGGACCACGGATGGGTTTGGGGCAATGCATATCGAATACAGTGTTGTTGGACCATCTGGTTTTGTCTGCCAGCAGTCCCAAACTCAAAGATTTTCAATTTATAATGATTTAAACACAAATGCACAAAAAACAAACAAATCCTCTCATCAATTGACTTACTGATTGATCAAAAAATATCATCATATATTAGCCCAATTTATATTCATCTGAGAAAGTTTGTCTGCTGCATGTCCTCTGAAATGTGTAGAAATCAGGTCAATGTCAATTAATCTTGGTGCTGTATCGTAAGTAAATGGACTTGTTTCAGTTTTTGAAGAAGTGTCACCTCTTATCCAAAAGACGTTTCACCTCTCTTCTTCAGTCCTAGCTCCTGAAGAAGAAGCCTCTTGGATGAGGAGTGAAACATCTTCAAGAAACTGAAACAAGTCCAGTTGCCTACAATACAGCACATAGATTTACAATAACCTGGATGACTGAGAACCTTCCAACAATGTCAATTACTGTAATTTTGAGATTGGAGATTGGACTGTCTCACAGTGTTATGACTTGAATTTCTGAGTATGTGATTTCTGCTCTGATTACTTTTTGACCACTTAATGGAAACTGCTTCCTGCGTTTCATTTGGTTTGTTGTCTGGCACAGATGGATCCCACGAAGCTTCCCCTCTCACAGCTTTGATCTGCTGATTCAAAAACATGTTATGTCAAAGTTTATGTTTTTATTTTCCTGTGGGAAAATCATGATGTTGTCAGACTCGGACTGCAGTCAGGAGTTACACAGAGCCTTCATCCCCCGGGGGAAATGCTTTTTCACAGAGGCCAACAGTGCCAAATTTGGACCAGGACTGAGAGCAGTGAGGGGGGTTGAGGTTTTGAAGTGGGCGATATTTTATGTATTTAGCTTGGAACAAGTCCAGGTCAGCTCTCCTACACCCACACACTATAATTTCAAATGTGTGATCTGATAAATGTGATGTCTGCTGGCATGAAGGCAAAACTCACTGTTGAATTCTTTAACTTATTTAAGTTAAAAGCTGTATTTATTACATGGTCTGTGTTCTTGGAGTATTGAGCGATCCGGTGGAATAAAACCGAGTTCACTTGTCTTTATCTACCAGAATAAAAAAATGTGTTTCTGATGCATTTTTAAATGAAAGTAATACAGGTAATGCATCTTTATTATGCAAGGTTTATTGCTTGTGTTGATAATATCTTGTCCTGTAAACCAATCTGGAATTGTGTTTCAAGGTAAGATTTTTCATCCATTGTAAGTTTTGCAGATACATCATTACTCTTGTAGAAGCTCAAACTAGTGCCATAATGAAGGTGTAATCGTGTGAGTGTTGACTAATGAATATAATTTTAACAAAGAAGCCAAGAGAAGAACAGCAAAGAAAGGCAAATTTGTTCTGCAGTTTTGTTTCTTCAATTTTGAACTATTTCACCAAAGATTTTAAGTTTACCGTAGCTGTATCACAAAGTTTGTGAAGTTTCTCCTCATGTGACAACTCTTAAAATTACACAATTTGTTTAGGGAGCCTGGCGATATTGCCATTATTGGTGTTGTAGTTCCGCTGGAAAACATGTTTGTTTTAACCTATTTATATAATTAATGTATGAAATACTTATTACATTGGAAAAATGCATTATTTGTGATTAAAAAAACAGTTGATGGTAATGTATTATTGAGCTAAGCTACCATTGGCTCCAACGCAAGTCAAACCCTGTATACATCATCTTCATAGTCTTTTGTTTAATTTTGGAAATGAGATGATTCATCAGTCTTCTTTACTTTAACCAGATCAATGTTAATATTTGTATGTAATTATTTTCGAAAAGAAACAACATGGTAGCAGCATTTTTTAAATATCCTGTATCCCGTGTAAGCATTGAAACACGGTTAAAATAACTGACTGGTAACATTTTATTGCATGCGGTGCTGTGAGTGGCTGCATTGTTGGTGTTTGGGAACTTGAGCGATAAGAAGGTAGAGGTCCTATCTTTAATCAGAGGGAAGGAGGGGGAGTGAAAACAGCCTGTTCATGCAGCTGGTTATTCTTAGAGCCGAGGAAATGAGCCTGGAGCCATGACGACTCACCTGACTGCAATCTCAAAAACACACACACACACACACACACACACACACACACACACACAGACGTAGGGAGACACAGAATGATATAAATGCACAGATATACACCACAGACATAAAGACCACAGTTATGAACTGTACACAGTTCTGAGAAGTAATTAGTTTCAACCTTAAGGGGAACCATGTTTACTGGTTCTCTTGGAAGTTTCCATCATTCCTCCATCAATTCAAGCTAGCTGAGCAATGACAACTTTACCTAATTTTCCCATACCTCCAGAAAATTCCATTCTCTTAAATATAATGATTCTTTTTTATGATCCCTGCATTGATTCTTTGTTTACAGATTTACTATGACTAGTGCTTAGTCTGTTAGCTCTATGTTGACACATAATGGGATTCATTATTAATATCATCTTAACAAACGACCCATTTTAAACTATACATTTTCATTGTATCTAACATAAAAGGACATGTGCTCATACTTGCAGGCATACTGTAGACACAAACTAATAGCGGCTCACTTCACATAACTCAACACTGAAGCTCTGCAGTGTCAACACTCCACCACACTGACTGCTATGGCAAGCTCAGATGGACAAAACTCATATTCAAAATTCCAAATAGTCACCTGGTGGAGACATTTCATACTAGGAGAGGGCATCACTTCAGTGCGTAACTTTGTGTTTCTTTTTTCCTTAATGTGTTATTCTTAAGCACTAGCAGGGGCAGCTAAAATATCAGTTTACTTCAAAAAGTATTTTATTGACCATTTTTATATGCAGTATAACAATGTTGCTGCTGAAATAAAGCCCAGACTAACATCGCCATGTGACGTTCATTCTTTTCGAAATATGACTCATAAGTGTTTGGTTTAACTTCTTCCCATGGTCTAGTCTTAAAAAGGCAAAACACTTGGGCCTACATAATGCTGCGCTAACCACTGTCATCGTTTTAGCCAAAGTGGGCAAGCATACCAGAAAATGTCTTTTCTCTTTTACTGCATGAACAGTAGGAGGAGAGACATGGACTACTGACCAAACACTTAACGTCAGTGATTACTGATGGAATATAAAGCTTATATAAACACTTTTTTTAAATGAAAATGTATTATGTACAACAGCTTTGTGAATTACAAAAGGTATGGAATTGGCACCCAAGTATTGTGATAATATCGACCTGGGAGATACGCATTTCAGAATCAGAATCAGAAATCCTTTAATGTCCCGCAGATGGGGACATTTTTTGTCACAGCAGCGACAGAGTATTACAAGAACAAAAACCAATAGGAAAAATAAACAATATAATTAAAAAGGGAAGAAATAGAATAGAATAGACTTATGTACATATTTACATGGTATAGTGCCAAAAATTTCATCCCAGCCCAACTAGAAAAACGTCCCGACAAGTGACGATTACAAAGATAGTCCCCATTCCACATATAAACGAAGTTGTCTGTCTGTGTGTGTGGCTTCGGTAAAATGCTTCATAATACCATGCCATTGCACTTCTTGGTAGCACAGCATTCACACAGAGAAAGAAAGTGTCTTTGGGGAAGGAATCAGTATCAGTGGGGTCAGCCGCAGTCGTTTTTTATTACTTTACACATGACAGGAAGCTTGCCTAACCTCCGTTAATGAAGCAGTTATTTTAATCCAAACCATGATCTTTTCCTAAACCTAATTGTGCCTAAATCTAATCAAATCAAAAGATCAGATGACAGAAGATTAGTAAAAGGTGATTGTAAACAGTTTTGGTCTGGTCAATAAGGGCATCACATTAAAAGCTCAAAAAGCTTATTTTTTGGTGGAGGACTTCTTGTATGTGTCCATAAAGCTTCTCAAATCATGTGCAGTAAACACCTTTAACACTGATATTTTCAGAGAACTCCGGTCAGATACTTGGCTTAAATCCTCTTGCTCAATGCTGTCAAAGTTTGTAAGCAGTTATGTGCAGTGGCTAATGTACCTATGTGCCTGCCTCCTTCCTGCGCCACGTGTCAAAAGGATGTTTTGACGTCCAAATTGAACTGCCATCCTACTTTTTAATGTGTACTGTGGCTCTTCCTTGTAAACAAACACATTTTATTTGAACCAAAATGCATTGCCTGTATCCTTCTTTTCCTCAACATTTACTTTAGTGTAGTCTTCTTCTTCTTCTTCTTCTTCTTCTTCTTCTTTTTCTCCTTCTATGCCTTTGCTTTGCAAATTGCTGCTGTCTTGGCACATTATTGCCACCTGTTGATCACTAAGATAGCATGCAATCATAAAGACATTGCTGCCCTGTGTTACTAGTGGCCAAAAACTCCATAGGGTACCCTCAACTTTATACCTAATTTAGAGTTAGTTGCGTTTTACTAAATAAAATATTTTACATAAAGCATTTTACTTTGAATGAACCATTATTTAATTTGACAACAAATGATTGTTACACATTAAATGAAAACAACCTATACCAACTTATTTGTATTGTCGCAGTGTAGAGAGAGATGTATGCAGATGATCATCCTCATGCACACAATTTTAAAATTCACGTTATATACTTACTGACATTGTCAGAACCCTAATCACAGTTTTTAACCCAAACACAACCACTAAACTTAGTCTAAATGCTGTAAACATTTCTCCACATACAGGTCTATGAGTCAACTTGGTCCCCATAAAAACAGAAGTACAAGCGTGCCCACACACATTTCTTTTTCTTACCTTTTGCAGTATTTGGGTGGCAGACAAAAATAGAAAACATTAATAGCGACATGATGTAATCTGAGTCCTTGAGTTTATTTGAGTGTGTGACCCTGATAGCCAGAAATAGACAATATAAACACTGATGATAATCATGGCCAAGGAGCCCTGCGCTGCAAAAAATACCCACCACTCAAATTTAATGTAGCTCCTTGACATCCATAAATCATTAGCATAAATACATTCGCTAACAACACTGAAGAGACTAAAATCAGTTTGTTTGTACTCTGTACTACACTTTTCTATTGTGGTATACATATTAGTTGTAGGCATTCTGTGTTATTGAATATAATTTGCCTCATAGTTCCAGCAGATAAATTAACTTCAGAAGATTGACACTTTGAGCAGTGTTTTGTCCGGAGCGCCGCAGGTCTGTGGTGGGAACCTCTGATACAGAAAGCTGAAATTCCTCGGCTTCCCTCTGTGTTCATTATCCTCACTTCCTGTCATTCTTCGCCACTCACTCACATATACACTCTCTCTGTATCTTTCTCAGTGGTCAAGCACTTTCTTAAAGTAGGGTTGATAATTATATTACAGTCAGCTGGCAATTTAAAGTATTGTACTCGAAGGAAAGGTTTACAATTTTCCTATTTGATGGCAAACTGTGAAACAGAAAGGCTGTAACACTTTGATTTAAGGTCATGTCAGCATGAACTCAGTAACCAGACCTGACACAGAACAGTTAATCCCTTTACTGTAGAGGGACTTTCTGAGGTATATTACATTACTAGACAATTTACTCTGACTTAAAGGAATCAATGTAAACACACACACACTCACATGTTTACACTGTACCCACAGCGCTGAAAAGGTCGAGGCACAGGAATCAACCAAAAATGTTATCGTTTAACAGGGCTTATTTCTGTCAGTAGTGTTGCCATCAGCTCTTAGAAATGCTGTTAGTCACTCCCATATTGTTTTTTTTCTGTGTTTTCTAACTCAGAAAAAAAGAAAAAAAAATTCTTTGGCAATTATACATTGATGCAAACCATTTTAATGTTAGATTTGTCGGCTACCTGTGATTTGTTTGTTCCAATAGGTGGAAACTTTACCTTTCTTTACACGTCAGTTTTCAGTTTAATGTTGTTAAAACACTGTGGATAAAATCTCCTTAGCATTTGGTACAAAAACACGTGGTTACTGTTAGCGAAAGATCATGTTGTGGCTTTAAAAAAAAAAAACTGGTTTTGTTGACCCAAAAACAGCTGCTAAATGGCCCCAGGTTAACAATATCCAGTGGCTTAACACTTTCAAGTGAAATGCAGTTATGAACAGTGGTGTCTTGCTTGGCAGCTATCTGTCATCACACTACCACCATCCCTGCCTCCTCCGGACATAAAAGACTACTCACATGACATACATGTTATCTGAATGGGATATGAAACATATTGTCAAAATGTTAAGACAGGAAATATTTTCCTTTCTTCAGTTGGTTGGTTCTCATAAAGATAGAACAACATAATTACAAACAAACTTATCAGTACTGTTGGAGCAGATTATTGGGTCTAATGTTTCCCCAGACATAACAGACTGCTGTTGTGATTTTGTGATTTTAATAAAAATTTCTCCTTTATATGAGAATCTGATTTATTCAACAAGTTTCAAGTGTGCGTGAAATCTGCACCGAATCCTGTCAGGGGTATTACAAATCAGGAGAAAGATAGAACATGTGACGTTTGAAACTTTGTTATTTTACAGCAGTTTCCTTGAAGTGCCCTGTTAGCATTCTTCACATTCAGGCTGTAGCAGCAGCTGGCTCTGGCCCTCAGTTTAAATGAGGCGTGCTAACAAGCCATTTTAGGAAAAATGAAGGAAGAATGTAGAAACTTTAATGTTAATGTGTCACAAAAAAATAGTCCAAACATTTGAGTAGTGTTTGATTTGCAGTTTGTTTGGAGGCTGTTAACCACGTCACAGCATCTCTGCTCGAGTGTCACATGATGGCAGCTTCAAAGGCACGAGGGAGAGAGAGAGAGAGAGAGAGAGAAGGAGACATTGTTTCTTCTTCACTTTGCCCTGTCAGATTTCCAGTCACACAGCTGCTTATTATCAAACACATATCTCCAACATTTCGCCTTTCCAGGAACAAACAAACAATTCTTGGTTATAGCTTGACAGCAATCCCATTTTTCATCTTATCCGCTGGGTTATGAAAGAGTTCGTAGAATCTTATCAACTCATGGGAGAGTGTGTTACTGAAACACAAATACCAAGAAGTACAAATATGAAGTTTTTAGCTCAGGGTATGAGATGTCAGAGATGCAGTAGTGGATAATTTCTTCTACAGACTGAACAAGCTGGTCATTTTGTTATTTATGTAATAAGTAGTGACATTATGCGGTTCTTCCATTACATCTGCCGGTCTGGCTCTACTGGGTTCAACTGGGCGCAGCAGAAATTTGCATTTCCAGCACAAATGGATTACCTGCTTGAAGCTGTGTCTTAAACCAATGATGTGCTCTTCTCGATGCCTGCAGTACAATTGAAGAATCGGTGACAACAAAGTGGCTCCGCTAATTCATGTTTCATTTCCTGCAACTTCTTCACAACAAAAGCCTTCCATTATTTTGTCATTTTAAAGATTTTATTATGAAGCAGCATTACGGGAAATGTTGTGTTTTCATCAGCAGTAACTAAACATGACTCCGGAAACAGCTGAGAGTCAACACGAACCAAACAGTAAAACGCAGCTGAAGAGATTCAGTTAGAAGTTACAAAAGTACTGAGAGCTGAACACACTGACTTCTGAAAATGTCTTCCTTTCAGGTTTCTTGGACAGACCTAAGTTGAGAATCAATTTGCAACACATACTTGTTTGAGAGGGAGATGGGTGCTTTTTAGGGGTTTTGCGACAGTTGTGAGACGTTACCGCAGCCTGCTTGAAGGCAGGATGGAGCAGGTCCATTGCATGCGTGGCTCGGCTCAACTCAGTGCAGTCAAACTGCTGATGGAAAAGTAAATTGGCAGGCAAACAGGCAAAATGGGCTCAGTGTGATAGTGTAGATTACATTGTTGTATTACTGATTCATTAACATTGTAGTGGCCGTATTGGATATATTTTACACATTTAATGTTTTACACTTGGTAGGTTTTACTTTACTGTATAACACTGCTCTATATTATATGCTCAATACAAGTTTTTTAAAATCATAATCTGCAAAGTAACTAGTAGATCACATCCTCATCCTCATAAGTAACTGAATGGTCGAATGGCAGTGATGCAGAAGTTGGGTAGGTTTTCAGTTTTGACATTCCAGTGTTCGAGCTTCAATCACATTGATTTTGTGCCAACGGACTGAATTGGCATTTGTCAGGTGTAACGTCAGGAGCATGTGGATGGTCAGCAGGAGCCTGGGATACATGCTGCTGTGCCTCGTTTTGATCCGCTGCTCCCGTTTGCCCTGTTAAAGTTACTGCATTATGCTAGTTGTACAAACTTAACACAAATTAAAAGCTCTCCAACATTGTAGTGGCTATCTTCAGTTTTTGTTACTTTTATAAGAAGTTTCTTCTTCACCAAATAAAATGGACAACATGACACTGCTTTTACGTGTTGAGTCGGCCTGGCATTGCAAACAACAACAATGGTAAAACAACCGTGTTGCTCGTTTATTCACACAACAAAAAAACAAGCAATACAATTCTACTTCCTGTTAACCATGACAAGGTAGGCTACAGAGGCTATCATCGCAAACATCCATATGAGTCAACCTATTTGTGAATTTACAGCAATTATTCAACCATATTTCTCATCATTGCAATACAATAAACCTCATATTTGTACAGCAAAATAAAACACACTTGCAGTTGTAAATGGCACTTAAAAGCTTTTTAGTTTACATAATTAAACATTTGACACAGACAGTAGTCTACTATAGGGCTTTTATTGTGGAACATTTGCAGGCATGTGTTGTAGAAAACTGCTTTTTTCTGTTTTGTCTAGTTTCACTCAACTTAAGTCTTATTTATTATTTTGATGTTAAACTTGAGATTAAGAAAAGTTAAGTTGTATTGTTGTGAGAAATAAAAACACAATGTGTAACAGTCAACCTGATGGACTGTAGGGCTGGGCTTTCATTATGTTCCTCTTGGGAGCAGCTGAGTCACATGCAACAGCTAGTCATGAAATTCGCTATTACTGGTCTGGTGCAGTATTTAGCCTCATGTCAAACCAGTTTTACTTTTTTGTTTTCCAAATTACCCAACTCCCAAAACAATGTATATCACCGTTCCCAAAACAACATGACTGTTGCAGTGTACCAGCGACAGTCGTAAAGGATGTTCATGGTACAGTCGCAGTTTGGTTAGGTTTAGGCAACAAAACTACTTGGTTGAGGTTAGAAAAACATTGTGATTTGGGTCGAAACAGACTTGGAAAGAATCCATACTTATCCTTTAAACATAATTAATGTGTCAGCTCACTTCATCATGGACGCAAGTGCACACAAACTCCATCGGGCCTCAGAACAGCTAGATGTGGGAGCCTGATAAACAATTAGTGCGCTGATAGGGTAAGAATCTGCCAAGATACAAACACTGCAAATGAATAATCAGCATAAGAGCCAAAGATGGCTGGGACAACTTCCCTTTAAGGGTTTCTCCACAGTTAATAATGAGAGTCTTTTCATCACTGTTAAACTCACATTCCTCCTGCCAAGCTGGACAAATTAGATAGTTGTGCAGCTCTGGCAGAAGCACACCACAGCTGTCACGTTAACAAAGCTGTTTTCACTTTGAATTGATTCGAATTAATCCTGTAATAACACTCGACCCCATCCAAGTTCACACCACCATGCTGCTCTGCACTGAAACCACATTAACAACTCCACTGTTTGTTTTCCTTTTCTGACTTGAGCTGAGCGTGTAATGAGGATATGATGTGGATTTTTGGACGTCGAAACCCTCACCCTCACAAATATCTGACAACCGAGCATGGTAAACAGCTTGGTTTCATTTACAGCAACACTTCATTGTGTTTTTTCCCCCTATCATTCAAACACTCAGCTGTCTGTAAGTAGCAGCTCCACACATATTGTAAAAATAAACCCATATCCAACAGAAAAATTTGGATTTTAATCTTATTATATATTAAAAACATTAACACTTGAACTGCCCGGATCATAACAATTCAAGTTGATTATAAAGCTCTCAAAGCAACACATAAGCTGCACCACATTTCCCTGGGATTGCCTAATTTTTCTAGCAAAAGCATAACATTAGCAGAACAGCAGCAGCTTCAGTCCTCCATCATGATGAGTTTAGTCACAGTGTTAAGTGTCAGTCAACTGCATTTTGACAGCATTTAGTGCACATTAAAGGTCCCATATTATGAAAAACACGTTTTCTCTGGTCTCTACAAAAACTGGTCCTCCCTGAACCTGCCAACTCCCAGAATGAGGAAAACAAGCGATTCCTGTATGGTCTCTGCAGCCCACCCACTGGTAAAATGGTGTGTCCAGTGGTGAGATAGCAGTGTTTCGCAATGTCGTCGCTCAGAGTTGGACACGCAAATTGCTCTGTGGTTGATTGTAAAAATCAATATCAGTGCCTATATTCTGTCCCAGCTACAGAAGAACAGAAGAGACCGTGATTGCGTTTCATTTTTAATGACAACGTGACGGCTACGGTTCGTGTACGGTTGTGTGTGTGTGCTAACCACTTCACATCGGACCTCTTCAGTAACCAGGGTTAGTACAAAGCTGGCTTTGTCTCAACACTGACCCTCGTAAAAAGGATCAATCCCAACCATACTGGACCCAGCAACTGCACCCGAGCCACAGGTAAGTGTCGCTGCGGTTTGATTGTATTTATAGTTGCCTACGAGTATGGTGAAGTCAGCTGGAAACTGGCTAACTAGTTAGCTCCGCTTCGGTCTTCTATGCAATGCCGTTTGAAGCGAGTTTAATGTTAATAATATTATGATGGAGCTGGTTGTCAGTCTGGAAACACATGCAGACTGCAGACAGAGACAATGCGAACAGTGTCAAAGAGTTTGGAGACTGTGTTGGAGACAAACACAGCTTTCGCTAGCTGTTAGCCATTAGCTACATGGTAGTAGCTGTAACAACACATACGAACAAACTAACATTATTCAGACACATTAACCATTCTGAAACGTCAGCATCTCCGCAAGCCATAGAGATACATATATATACATCCATCATAACACTTCCATGTTGCCATGTGGGTATCGTGCTCCTGGCTATCCTCACGAGCCTTCAGCAAGTATTGCATTTTTCCAGTCCTTTAGTCCTTCCTTATTAAGTCTGTATACTTTTGGAGAAAACATTTAGCAGCAGAAGCAGCGCAAGCTATCATTTCTGTTTGAGTACATCAGCCAGCTTCTTTTGATTTTTGTTCAGCACTGACTAAATGAAGTTTTATAACTAGGTTCGGGAACAAAGACCACGCCCGGAACTCGCCTCATTTCCGCTCAAAACGTATTTAAGCACACCCCATCCGTTCACTCACTCCTTGACTGATTTTCTACATGTCATCAGAAGAGAAAAAACGAACAACCAAACATGGATAACGAACTAACGCTCAACCCGTCAGACAGCGAGTTGTTTGACGACACCACAGAGTCATCTCCATCACATACCATCACTCCTCGCCAGCCAGCCCGGACCCGCTCTACCATCCACGTCGTCAGACGCTCCCAGCCTCCGTCCACCGGCGGCTCCCACAACACCCGGCCTTCTCCCCCTCATCGCCCCAGGGGACGATCTCGCGCCCGGCGTCCGACCGACT
>OMLP01038720.1:0-10479 GCA_900302685.1 Spondyliosoma cantharus | reverse complement strand
GAAAATGAAACTACAGTAAAACACTAAGAAGGCTCGACACAACATGAAACTTTGCTCGTAGCATCACCAGGGTCTCTACACATGAACACAAGCATTGAGAACATTGTTTGTGTACACAGAGTTTACTAAAAAGAGAGTTTGTGAACTACTCACGTTAGCTGCTGCATCTCCGGCCATCATGATAGTCAAAATGTATCCATCCACCGCCTGCGACTTAACAGGAAGGAGAGTAATGGTAGACCGCTCCTCAATCTTAGTTCCGTATGAATGCACGGATAATTCATTGTTTTGTCATTAGCAATAATAAATAAAGGTCAATAAACAATATTGACCTTCAAGTTGAAAAAGGAGCCCCATGTATGAAACAATACTACAATCAAAAGCCAGAAAAGTCACGTGACATGTCGCGTGGATAGTTGTTGCCGGAAGCCAGTATGCTACCGGTGACTTGACTGACACAGACACAGCACAACAGAAGACCGAGAGGAGACACCTAAAGACATGGCTGGGTATGAAAAATATGATTTGATGGGCGAGGAGTTCAAGTTCGACGGACGTCCACCTTTTCGAGCCCGAGCTTACAGACGAAGAGATCCAAGAGCTTGTCGAAAGGGCGAGGAGAGAGAGAGAGGAGCAGGCAGTGGACGGATACTTTTTGACTGCCATGACGGCTGCATGCTGGAGATGCTACTGCTAATGTGAGTGCTTCAAAAACTCTCTTTTTAGTAAACTCTGTGTACACAAACAATGTTCTCAATGCTCGTATTCATGTGTAGAGACCCTGGTGATACTACGAGCAATGTTGTGTCGAGCCTTCTTAGTGTTTTAAAGATAGAGATTTTTGATGCTAGTTGAGTGCCCTTGCACTCCCATTCAAAATTAGCTTGAGCCAAAAACAAAACTACAGTAAATTTTAAAAGTGCATCTTTCATCGTAATTATGCATTTACCTGAAGGTTTGACTCATATACATTCACAAATAAAGCCTAGGTTGCTTTTTGGCCAGAGTTTCACTTTAACACGATTTTTCCTTTTAGTCTTACCTTCACATTCACACACACCTCCTTAAATTTTCTGATGTACCCTGTTGACTTCTACCCATCATTATGATTCTCTCTTGAACTTCAGCTGATAGTTCCTGCCTCTTTCTAACTGCCCCGAGCGCTGACGTACGTACCCACTGGGAATCCTGGGAAACATAAGTACTGAATTTTTATACCTCATCAACAGACAATAACCTGGACCACTTTGACATGGACAGTACTGGGTCATGTTTCCATTCAGAGCCGTTTAACAAACTGTGTGACATTCACTGGTCCCATGGTCGTTTTTTTTTTTTTTTTAAGATAACTGCAAATACATTATTACTCTTATTTTTTATGAGGAACATGTGAGAAATAATACTCACGTAAAGAAAATAAGGAATTGAAATGTAGTTGGAGCCAAAAGCATTTTATTTACATATAACACAACTAAAGACAGACAGATGATGTGTTTTTAAAGAAAGCCAAGAGTAGTGTTAGGATACTGTGGACCAAGATTTATTACTTACATCAGCCCCACTTGCACATAACTTGATATACAAGACAAGTCTGCGTGCTCTCTTCTCGTTTCGAGCCAATGCATCTGAGAATAAAAGCTTTGACTTGACTTCAGGAAAGAAAGGCATTTCGTCTTGTCCTTGTTGAACACACTCCAGGTAATGTAGATATGCTGTCAGCGCTTTTCGTCTCCAAACACATTTGCATTTAAACTCGTGACATTAAGAAACTAACTTAGGGAATACAGTGTATTCCTGAATTGGGGAATGTACACAATGCTTGTTCAAAGTTCCAGACTTTCCAGATGACAATGAGTCATTTCTGCCACTTAGATTAGTTTGTGTTATTGATTTTGAAGGTACTTTGTTTATGCCAGTTTGCCTAAGAGATCCAGAAATACCTCTTCACTACCCACTCTGCTTCTTCCTCCTCAGTGGAAGGAGCAAAACAACAAATTAAAAAATTAATGAATAGACTTATTAAGTGAGCAGAGAAAAGTTTGATGCAGCAAGGCAATCTCCATCGCTTTGCATCTGTTGCACAGATATCAGACCAGTCATCACCGAGCAGCGGCCAATGCCGCAGAGCGAGTCGCCCCGGCCTCAGCCGCTGAAGCTGCCGTCTCCTCCTCCATGTGCTGTTGTGTCTGATTCCATCGCTCTACATTCAGTCTCATTAGAGTCGGGCCAAATATCTGATTCCAACATTATGAAATGGGTTTTCTTCCAGACACGCTGCTATTTTAGTGTCAGCTTTTCCCTGTTGCTAGCGAGAACACAGTATGGCAGACGGACTGTTTTGCTGTCTGAGTTTGGGGACTCTCCTTTGACCATCCCTGGAGACAAGGCCCAAAAAGGATGATGGCAGGATGTTGTAGCTGAAAATATGGGGAGTAAATATTAATCTCATTCATATACACATACTCCCCACACTAGATCCATCCAAGTGAGCACGAACCGGGATTTCAATGTTGATTCCTTGTTGAAACCAAATACGTGTCACAAAACCGAAATTTGTGTAGTTAAGTTTGATATTTTGTTCATTTTTAGGTTAAAAAAAATCTGATGGTGATTAATGTGAAGTTATTTCTCCTAAGTCATAATGCACTGGCAGGTGAAATGTGATTTACGGAAAGATGTCTTTCCAGGACATCATGATAGCAGCAGTTGTGTCCACGAGGTTTTGTTTTGAAGTTATGTTACGGAAGCTAGCCAACTAACATTAATGGTGCACTTTGGTGAAGACATTTTAATCAGAAGAGAAAGATCTTCATTGACTGATTTTTTTTAAAGCCTAAACAACTTATCTATTATCGCCAGTCCACCTGCGCTGCGGAACACAAAGAAGTGCACCAGACCAGACCCATCTTTTCAAGTGGTCTCGGTCCAGTGGTTCTGTCCACTCCAGGGGTTGATTGACAGCTTTCACACATGTCCCAGACCAGCCCCACCAACTAGAAAAACACACCAGGGTCCCCATATATGCTCCTTGAACACACAAAAATAGATTTGTCAGTTTCAAACCATATAACCACCACTGCCTATACACTTCAATGCATCCTCCGCGTTGGCATGGATACAGTCTCCCCTCAGCTGTTCTGTCGTAACTCTGTGTGCAGTGAAGCCCCCCTAAATAATTTGGTGTTTTTATAAAAAAAAAATATATTCTATTTTTTTTTTTACAAAATGTGCTGACAAATTCAATATAAAGTGGCCAGAATATGAGTTTAAATAAATAATCATATAACCTGTCATTTTTCACTTAAATATGATCATAAATCTGTCAGTTTCCCTTTACTACATAGTGTAAGGTAGAGAGAGCCCCTACAGTGCGTCGTTATAAAATCCATTCCACTTGTTCATATAGAGAACGCCCACATCACTGAAAATCCAGTCTACTTTTTCCCTGCAACCTTGCTTGCACTCGGTACCTGCAGGTTTGTGTACCTTGAAGCACACAGACAGTGTGACAGATTGGGTGGTTTTCCAGCCTATTGGGCTACTTTCGTTTACATCAGGCGGGAAAAAAATACATTGGGCGGGCGAATAAAATTTGGGCTGCTTTTGTGTACATTTGGCGAGTTTTTAATATTGTGAAAACAGCACTCTCTCTCTCTCTGTCTTTTTTTTTAAATAAATAAATAGCCTAAATAAATAAATGAATAATTGACATGAGTTGTATTCAATCGGCATCTTTTCGACCCTGAACTAAAAACCTGGATCGCTGTGTGCCGAGTGTGAAATCTTTTGCTGGGATCTGGTGTAGGACAAGTCAAAGACGGCCACAAACGTTGTGAACTTTAGATTGCAGCCTACATTGCCTGCCACACTTCCATCAATGTTGATGTAAATAATAAAATGTATTAGGCCTACATGGCTTAAAAGTGCACCTTTTTACGTGCAGCTGGCATTATTACTAATCTGGGCCTGGCGCTAGGATGCCAGAGGTTCATTTTGCAATTTGTGTAGCCTATGGTTGATTTACCGCGCTCTTGTTGGTTGCAATTTGCAAAAACCTATTAATCTATCATTTATGTGTGGTTATTTGATGCAGATATGAAGCTCTGGATGTGTTTTCTATTGCATTTGTTATGATTTTACGGGTTTACACGGGTGTCTGGCAACTTCGTGGTTTGGGCTGTTCTTTATTGGATTGGGCGGGATCTAAGATGTGATTGGGCTGGAAACTGTCAATCTGATCTGGCAACACTGCACACAGAGCAACTAGAACAGCATGAGGAGAAGAACGTGAATGAAGAAGAATGGATAAAAGAAAGTTTTTCAAGAAAGTTTTTCAAGAAAGTAAGTATTCATCACTGCTGGTAGTAACAATTAGTTAGCTCCGCCCCCAGCTAACAGCAGAAAGTCCCATGTAATTAATGAAGTGCTCCCTGTTTGACTAATAAAAACCCAGCTTGCACATTATAGACAATCTCTGCACACGTCTCGCCTTTGTTGTTTCGCGGTCAAAAGTTACATTCCAGCTCTAAAAGAATGCTGCTACTTAGCTAGCTAGTCAGTCTGAAATGCATTGTGAAGGCCCTGGTTGTTTATAGAGTTACGTGTGCACTCTTATACTATCTGAGGGGTGATTTCCTTCCTTCCGGAGCATCAGCTGTGTTTCTCACTTTAGGCATGGATGCACACCATGAAACAGGAGCTGAGCTCATTCATGTATGATTATCATCAGTGGATAACAATAATAATACACTAATAATAATCTCTCCACCACCCCTATTGACCTGTAGGGTCAGGGCAGAGGAACACAGGGAGTGAGAGGGGAGAGACCTCTACTGGAAAGGTGAGTCTAAAGGATTTCACAGGAGTCATTTGTGACAGTCTTGGAATTTTATGGAACTCAATATGAATATGAAATATGAAACAGTTCAGTCAAGGTGCACCATAAGACTTATTTAACTTGAGCTTTTATTGAGGAGAGTAATGATTAGAAAGTGGAGAAGATGTATATATGTAAAAGCCAAATTAGCCTGACCCAAATATTTTCAAGAGTATCTTAATATTACTTTAATTCAAGTAATTAAGTAATATTTTTCAGGCCTTGAAACTACAACCATTTTAGTCACATATGTGCCCAAAATGTAATCTGTGCAATTTCAAAATATTTGGGAGCAAGGCTCACAACACAATAATGCTTTAAACATACTGTTACTGTGCAAACCTGTGTTTGTTCGTGTACTGTATTAAAAAAACAGACTGAAATAATAATAATAAATCAGTTTTCAGTCTTTGTCAGCTGTTTGTGAAATTTTGTGCTCACGCGCTACGTTCACTCACATCCTGTGCATCTCTTGGGGGCTGAGCCTCCCCTGTCCTTAAAACCTAGTGACGCTGCCCCTGTCTGTGTGCGAGCAAAGTAACATCATGCTGATGTTGAAAACTTTTCACCATCTCCTCAAAAAGCCTTCACCCTTTTTAAAACTTCCTCCTCTTGTCCTGTGGTCATGTAATGCTGGAACTATTGGCTACACTGCGCCACACGACTGCCAGAGGCACTGCTCGGTCGGTATCGCTCAGCTTGTGCAGGAATACTGACGAAATGAATGAGCAGAGTATGGACAGAAGGCTCCGTCTGTATCTACCGTAGAACACAAATGAGCCTTGAAGCTCAACAGAGCTGCAGTTATATTTGTTATGAGTACTCTAAGGATGCACCAATGCTCTTAAACAAAGCATTTAACCCTCAGGTGCTCCAGCAGAATTGTTAAGTGGCTTATGTGGGAAAACATTTTGTGTGTGTGTATAGTTGTGTGTGTGTGTGATGTGTAACATCTCACCCTGTAACTACTCCCCCGAGGCAACAACTGCAAATAATAATGCGTTCTTAGCCCGGTGCGTCTGGTTAAATAAGATCTAGAAAAAGTTCAAACTTCACAGCAACAACATGCTTGACATTACCCATCTGTTTTTTTGCCACCACGCGTTCACTGTGCAACGATCTGTTTCTCACACACACACACACACACACACACACACTCCTTCGTCTCTCTCCGCTGTTGCTTCAGTTGTTCTCCGCGGCTCACGCACGCAAACACAAACTGTATTTCCGACTGTCGGCACACACGCAGAACGCAGCAGGAAATGCAGCGTGCGCGCACACGCTCGCACTCAAAGGGAAAATAAAAGGCAGCAGAAAAACGGCTCGCCTGCCTGCCTGCTTGCCTGCTTGCCTCTCTCCATATGCTTTGTCTGCCCTCATTAAAAGTGATGGGTGCACGTCACACATACACACACATGCAGACATGCACATCAAATCACATCAGACCCAACTGTCATATTAGTAAAATATTAATGGTGAGCACGCCTGCTTGATATCCTCCTCTTGTGTGTGTTTGTGCATGAGATCCCTGTCAGACAGAGGCTTTGCGTGCGTGCGCGCATGTGTGTGTGTGTGTGTGTGTGTGTGTGTGCGTGCGTGCACGCGCGTGAATTAGATAAAGAGAGAGAAACAGAGGCAAAGATCTGAAATCTGTACGGCCATCTGACATGAAGGAAGGCTGAAGTAATTGGGTCGAGAGACTGAGGTAAAGAGAGAGAGGAAGATGGAGAGAGCCTGAGAAAAAGAGCAAGAGGAGGATGACTGTAAGGTGCCTGGAAGACTGTTACAGGAGGTGGAGGAAGAAAAAAACAGAAATAGAAAAGAAAGTAAACCAGGAAGAGACAATGTCAGATAGAAAAAGGGATAATGGTACAAGTTTTCCATATGAGCAGATGCACAGTTCAAAGTGCGATGCCCATTTCTCTTTTCTCCCTTTTACAGGATAGCACCGTTCTGAAGCTCATACAAATTTACATGACTCTAGAAGTTTGAAATCGCCTGTCACAAAAGCTTTATCTTGTGCACTCAGGCGGCTGAGAGGACCTCATCACAAAAAGATATTATTTTATTTGAAAGGTTTTGCAAAAGATTTAATGTTTTGTGGACGGGGAAGTAATCGCTCTACGCCGGTTCAGCCAGACTGACAACTGAGAGAGCAGAGATAGATACCTCAGAACAGTGAAGAGGAATATCAGAGATCTCCAGTGACTGGTGAGAGAAACTTGAAGCTTGATATCACAAATGTGTAATGATTTAAATGGGAACAGGTTCCTGTTCCGGTGTCAGGTGCACACCAGCTGGAACAACCAGAAAAGACTAGAAAGAGAAGGTTGGTCATGGATTAATGCTATTGGAAGTGGATCACAAAGTGTCAGCTAAACAGACTGACACAGTTTAAACCTATTCAGTTTCAGCACTGAGGAGACTGCAGATGCCCAAAGAACTGCAGACACTGTGGTGGTTCAATATGGATCTCAGTAAGGTTTATGAATTTTAGTACAATTAAACTTTGAAAAGAAATGTGTTGAATTCCTGCATGCAGTTTATTAGCAATGCCAAATATAGAATGGGCGCTGAACAACACACCTTCATACCTTGAGGGCTGAATGGGTCGATTCACTGGACTCCATGTTTGAAACACAAACACAGTGAAAAGTGCCCTTTAGATGCCCCTATTGTAGATACAACATGAGGAAGTGTCCTCTGGGATGCCCTAGTGGAGAAGACTTGTTGAAGTGCCCTCTTTTCACTATAAATAAATATACGACTTTATTTATTGTAGTTTCGTTTTCAGACAAGCTCATTTTGAATGCGAGTGCAAGGGCACTTAGCTAGCATCAAAAATCTCTATTTTTAAAACACTAAGAAGGCTCGACACCACATGAAACTTTGCTCGTAGCATCACCAGGGTCTCTACACATGAACACAAGCATTGAGAACATTGTTTACTAAATAGCAGGTTTTTGAACTACTCACCTTAGCTGCTGTATCTCCAGCGTGCGGCTGTCATGGCAGACAAAAACCTGCTATTTAGTAAACAATGTTCTCAATGCTTGTGTTCATGTGTGTAGTCTTTCGTCGTAATTATGCTTTTAATTTGGGGCGTAGTTACAACAATAACATTCAACATCTGAATTATTTCTAAAGGTGTCATTTTTCATAACAAAGAAAAATAAAAGAATGGGCAGAACTGACAACTGCTGCTCTTCCCTACCTATAGTTGGCTGTAGTTAGCCACCATCAGTTAATTAGCAAATGCCTCAGGTAGCTGGAAGACAGCAACCAGACGTGCTAGGGTCCTAACCCTGAACAAAGAAAAACTGCAAGGCCTATTTACTATCGCCACTTGTGGTTCAAATTTGTATTAGGAGACGGGATGTAGCTAGCTGGTTAGCATGCACATTTCAGTCGATATCTCTGCAACACATAATGATAATGTTAGTTTACACAATTCCGGCCATATCTGTAATCTTGCTCTCCGGGGAATATTTACAGCATTTTAATGATTCTAAATGAGTTTTCTTCAGCTGTGACCTCAGTCGATATAACAATGACTAAAGTCAATAAAAATCCCTTGCTGCCGCTGAAAAACTGTATGTGTTTTCCCAAAAAAATCCTTTGACCACAGGAAGCACTTTAGAAGACAGGGTAGAAAAAACACCTACCAGAGATAGATAACAAGCAGCAATGTCTGTTAACCAGCCCACAGGGGAGGCAATAACGCCCTGGGCCGGTGGGCACAACAGGCTATCGCATGTGGGAAACATTGGCAAGATCACGTTTCTGAGAAAAGAAGACGAGATCGAAGAATTGAAGAAAGAAACACGTGGACACCACAGTAGACAAGTCAAGGAGGGAAAAGTAAAGGAGATTGTTAAGAGCACTGGAGTGAGAGAGAGAGCTGGAGGGGTAGATGGTGGGAGAAGGATCTGGGATACCTTGAAGGAGCAACACAGTTAAAGAAGACAAAGCGTTATCGCTGCTCGGTTACACAGGGACGAGCAGGGGGTCTCTCTTTTTTCTCTCGCTCACACACACAAATACACACTGGGGGCAGAGGGGATGCCTCTGTGGGCTCCAAGGTCCTTCCTCTCCGTAAATTAAAACCATTAATAACCAACTGGGAGACCAGCGAGAAGGGGGAGGCAGGAGGGAGATGGATAGAGGACAGGAAGGCAGAGAAAGAGAGAGAGAGAGAGAAAGAAAGAGAGAGAGAGAGAGAGAGAGAGAGAGAGGGATTTAGGGATGGTGATTTAGAAAGAAAGATTGGTGAACGGGAGGTAAACTGATGGGAAGTCGGTACAACAGAGAGAAAGTGTAGGAAAGGGAATGAGAGAGACACAGAGGGAATTTAAAGAGAGCATGATGTGGCTGCTATAAATCACCGTGATTGGCTGAAAGGAGTTCTGGAGTTACTTACGCGCGCGCGTGTGTGTGTGTGTGTGTGTGTGTGTATGTGCGTGTGCGTGGGTGTGGGTGTGTGCACGCGTGTGTGTGTGTGTGTGTGTGTGCGCAGGTGTGGGTGTGGGTGTGTGCATGTGTGTTCACTTTCAGTTTGAGATGTGTACAGTGAGAACTGTGGGAGTGGGTTCGATGCCTCTGGTGTTGTCCTGTGTGCGTCTCATCTGTCTTCTGGAGTAAAACAAACTTTGAACAAAGCACAGTACTACTTGGTGACACAGAGAGAGAGCGAGGTGAGGCCAGTTCAGACAGGATGAGTGTGAGTGAGACAACATGTGATAGGATAGTATTAGGACTGATGAGAGTAGTTACAAAGTAACTGCTGAGATGTGGGAACAGGCAAATTCATATCCCATTTGGAGTGTCTCGAAGCGGAGCGCCACGTCTGCCTGATGCTGTTGACTTATTGTTGCTCAGATTGTCTTTATTCAATTATTTGTCCTTGATTTTTGTGCTTCTACTTTGGGTGAGTGGGCTTCGTAGTAAAATGGTTTTGTTATTTGTCTGTCGTAAGTGTGTTTATAGATATGTACGACTTTGTTGTGCTGTAGATACCAAGTTGGCACAGGGTGTTTTATTTTGAAAACTGACTGGATGCGCTGTGCAGTTCTGCCGTCTGTCTTCCTGTATGGCTCAGTCTGCTCTGTACAGATTGCTGCAACCGTGGTCTGCTTCCATCTAAAATAGACTCTGAGCTTCTGGCACGCTGCTGAAACATGCCTTGGTGCAACCTTTGGCATACAAGCATTGTATAGAAAATAGGGCTGCATGATATTGGAAAAAACTGACATTGCATCTTTTTTTTTATCCCTGCAATATATATTGCGATATGAAAGAATACAGGAATTTTCATCAGATGACCTGAATAGCACTTTATGTTATGCTGCACTGCTGCGGACAATTGTGGACAATTAACCTGCACTGATCTTACCTCTTTTTGTGAATGTTAGGAGTGGCTTCTGTCTGTGTTTAAGAGATATTCCTATTGTTATCTTTTATTGCTTTTATTGTGCTGGGACCTGAATACATGTTTTGTTCTATCATGTGCAAACGTGAATTGAATCACAATAAACAAACCTTTGAACCTTTTCAGCTCTCCATCTTAAAATGGAACATTCTAGCTTCATAATTACATTAAGTAA
>OMLP01038707.1:0-21899 GCA_900302685.1 Spondyliosoma cantharus | reverse complement strand
GTGAACCAAAAAGCAATTTCTATGTCTTCGTCCATGTTTGTCGTTTGTCGAGATGTTGAAGGGATTTGAGTCTTATTGCTTTGTTATAAGATCGTCCACATGTGCAGGACTCTCAACCTTATTGCTTGACGGAAAATTCAAGGACAACCTACGGATTCAATCTCAATGTATTGCTCAGCTGTGGGCATAACAAATGTTCTGTCACAGTCATTCTGCAGCTCAAACCATAGTTCCTTTTATACGTGAATGATTGCAAATGCATGCACCATACATGCTAGATTTTCAACATCATTCATCTTTAAATGTGTGTGCACTGATCGCTGAAGAGCAGGTATGATAATAAAATAAACATGATCAAACATAAACATGTAAATGCAGGTTAACCAGATGAAACATTAACAGAAATGGAAACGAAAAAATGAAGAAAAATAAAACATGTACATGTATGATACATACAGGCATGAACGCATATATTGTTAAAAATGTACTTGATGAATCAACAACGTTCTGTGAATACAAATTGTTTTCGTCCCAGCAGGAAACAAACAGTTTCATTTATAATGTTTCTCTCCAATCTGCTCAATGTATGTCGAACAGATTGGAGTGCGTCTCACTCATCCTCTGAGCGTTTTAATTGACATTTTATGCAGACTCTCTTCAGAGGCAGGCACTGTGTGTGTGTGTGTGTGTGTGTGTGTGTGTGTGTGTGTGTGTGTGCGCGCTTATACTTCCTCACTATCCTTAGTCAATCAATGAGTGACTGATTCTGTGCCTCTATCCAGACTCCAGTAAAACTGCATTTAGTTGTTTCTTTTTTAGCCAGCGTCATTAAAAAGTTTATCAGAAATGTCCATCCAATCTCTGCACACGCACACACACACACACACACACACACACACACACACACACACACACACACACACTCATGCACACCCAGAATGGTGCAGCAGTGGGTCAGTTGGAGTGAGCCGGTTGAATGAAAATGACCTCGCTGGAACCTGCTGTTACCCAGGGTCCTTTGGGTCGCACCAGCATGCCCTGCGGCAGCAGAGTTAATGGGATAGCAGCAGGACTGCTGATCAAGCACACTGGTGGCACACACTACGCTACACACACACACACACACACACACACACACACACACACACACACACACACACACACGCACATGCTCACACAGCAACAGCAGCAGGCCGGCATATTCAGCTACACATTCACAGGGACACACCTACACAATAAACCCACATACAGCCATCATCATTAAAGAGAGACAGACACAAAAGACACACACACATACACACACTCTCTCACACCTCCCGCAGGACCTTTCAGTACAGGTCTGTCCTACAAGCTTCTGCCTCGCCGGCTTTACTACACACAGCATACAACGCTGGCATCGGTGCACTTGAGCAGACATTTCCACCTCGGCAGTGAAAGATTGACACTACGATTGTAGCATCCAGCATCGACACCCACAGAGCGCAGCACCGCCAAGATGGATGGATATATCACTGCTTCTTAACCCATGAATCAGTAATAACCCCCACCATCTCCTCAAGCACTGATAAAGTAAAAGTTGTCTGCGCTTGGACCAAATTGAAAAGTTGTTTTTTGTTTTTTTGGGGGGTTTTCTTCTGCATGAGTGTGAAAATGTTAAGTTAATTGTTCTTTGCGTTACCGATAGTTAACATGAAGATAAAAAAAAAAAAAGCTTTTGAAATAGAAATGCCTGCAGTGGAAAACATTCAAGCTTTCAAAAACACTCATAGCATCGACAAAAAGTGCAGTTGTGGTTTAATAAAATACAGTGAGGTGTGACCGGGAGGAGGAAGTGTAATGGAAACTTTTTCTCCGTGAGAGAAAGATTTCATCTGTGTGTGATGGAGCAAAAGTCAGCCATGCTCTTTGATTACTTTTGCTCGTTGAGACTTAGTAATATAGATCTGTATGCCTGGTAAAAGACGAATCGCAGGTCAACTTGACAGTAATACTCCGTCCAATAGATGTTCTCGTCTGATAAACGGTCGGACGGACATACTGTTGTTGAGACTATAGAGAGATTGAGTGAAACAGCTTATCTGAGAAACTTTAAGATTCTGTGACCATAGCGCTCATTTAGCTGCAAAATTGTTTTCTAAAAAAACATCATTTATGTGTTTATTGGTCCGGTGCTGCACTGCGGGAACACCACTGCCTTAGTTCCTGTGTTTTCTCTCGTCATGCAGATTTACAATAAGAAATATTTGCCTCTTCTCTGCAGCCGACTTTAATGCAAGGCACCAGGTGCTTCACTGAAAATGAGCTTCTCTTCTCACTTCACAGGTTGGAATTGATTCCTGAAAGAAGCGCTTCATTACTGTGCAGTGTGCGAGCGAGTGCTTTAACACGTGTTGCTCTGCTTGGGTGTATTGTGTCAGTACCGTGTCACCGGTGGCTTGTGTATCTGGTTATGTTTGCGTGGTGAAATAAAACAGAAGCTCTTTGTGAACGTCCTCAGATGAATTCCTTTTTGGCACCATTTCTGTTTGTCTGCGACTCTTTTTATCTCTCTCCCCTGTTTCCCTGCAGTCTGCAGGCATCTCTCTCTCTGTATATACCTTTTTTTCTATATATACGTTATGTAAATACACTCTTCACTTACTGGGTCATGATACAAAACCTTGTGTTTTGATTAGAATTAAATCCATTTTATTCTCCTTCAGTTTTTCTCTCCTTGCTTCTTCTTTCTCCTTTATTAGGGACAGTCTGGCTGATGTAACAGGGATTTTTTTTTTTTTTTTATCTCCCAGTTGGTCTTTAAGTATATTCTGAAATTCCAATTTTCTCTTTTGCTGTCTTAGCCCCGAGTTTTTGCAATTCCCTGCCTGAAGAGCTTAGGATGGTAAAATCACTTTAATCTGTTGAATCACTTCTTAAAGCACATTTTTTTATAGTAAGGCTTTAAAAAAAACTTGAGTTTACTCCTTCCACTTTCATTATCCCCTGCCTTATTAGTATGTATACCCCCTTTTTTTACTTCCAGATCTGGCATTTGTTTTGCATAATTTGTGTACACATTAACTGAAGTGGGTACATTTATAAAGACAGTGTCATTGAAGCATTCGTATTGTTTTCAGAGGAAGTAGTTCTGCTCATAAACAACAGGGTCTCTCTGTCTGCAGCCTCAGATTTTCTTTTTTCGCCCACAGAGTTTCACACCTTGCCAATTACCTGACCCTTCCTACATGCACACCTGTTCCTCAGCAAGCGAAATGCTTTTATGGTCAAAAGAAAAGCACACGAGGAGAGAGAAGTCCATCAGGATGTCGAGTAAAGATCCTGTAGTTCATCAAATACGTTGCAGGTGAAGGAGGAGTGATGTTATAAACCTGGTAATTTACACATTCACACAGTCAGGGAGTTTGTTGTCAGCTTTCCATTCACTTGGAAGCTTCAACTGTGTTGCCTTTATCCTGGATTATGTGTTTAATGTCTATTTTTTTCTAATATTAGTTTGCTTTTGTTCATGAAATATTCTCTCTGCTGTCTCGTCCATGTTTGCAGCTGGTCACATGCTGCTAAGCGGAGCGTTTTCACATGGCTGGATGTGAAAAACCTGGACTGACTTTGCCCCTGTGTGACCACTTAGTACGGTTGTGATCGCCTGACTATATCACGGAAACATTCCCCGGGTATGTTGAACTTTCTTTACAGTGCAAGCCCCCTGATGATGTTTTGTGTGAAACATTAGAGCAGACGCCGCGTGGACGACGTCGGAGCGTAAAGCGGTTTTCTTCTGCTAATTGCTTCTCTGTGTGCCCTGCAGCTTTCAGGACATTTAGTTTTTTAAATGACTAAGATGCCGAAAGGTACCAACAGATGAACACATTTACTTCTGATATAAAAGTAGCTACTTCCTTTTAGTCTGCTAGAGCTCATCTCACTGCAGTTTGTGGTTTCTGAAGGTGGTAAATAAAAAGCACAGCACTTTACCTTGGAACCACAGCGCAGTGTTTGCAGGAGGAGTCAGACTCAGTCGCCTCGGCAAACTCTATTTACTAATTAAAATCCAAAGCAGGTGACTTGCTTTTAATTATTCAATATGCAAACTTTTTCACCTCGAAACTTGCATTATATGAACCTGTTTCTCTCCTTTTGGATGTCTGCCTTAACACGCTCTCTAAAATACAATATAATGTCTAAGGCAGAGCAACAACAGGCTCATGGCCACCGTCAAGTCTGCCACATTATAGCAGTTTACATAATTGGTTTGGAGGAGACGTCTTCTCTCTCAGTGCTGTGAACATTCAGCCTCTGCCGCTGATTCAAACGTGTCCTGACATTTGGAGCCGAGCTGCATTGGATGAAATATAAATCAATTTGAAGCCGGCAGATGTGCAAAACCGAAATGAGATGAGATGTAACATTCTTACTTTCTGAAAGTCTTTCTGAAAACCCAAACGGCTCGGTCCCCGTTGTTATTAGCCCGGTGGAGCTCAAACTTTTTTCCGGCACAAAGCCAAAAAAAAGTTGAAGTACTAAGTGAGGATCTGAGTGTAGATATCTGCATGCCAACAATACGTCATGTTACATGAATATGAGCCGACATTCACGCAACCCGAATCACCAGAATAAATGTTTTACAAATAAGTTTAACCTCAGCTGTTTCTTTTTGCGTCAACTTTACCTTTCTTCAGGGTCAATTTACACGTTTCGCTCTCGTCACAACGCTGTGCTCATGGTCTGGGTAGAGGAGATTGTGCTGTAAATGCATTTGACCTGTGTGTGGCAGCGTACCTAACCCTAACCGGACCTTAAGTTCTGCATAGTCACGACATAAAATAAAAAAAATGAAACTAAAGATGCATAACGCTGCAGCTAAAGACGTGAGAGGTTTCAACACGTCCTTGGTTTCACTAGCTTTTGCAAATTGTTCATTTATTTTTTTTATTTTAGCTAATTTTCTGATTTTCCTCTGGTCATCCACGTCTACACACCCCCGCAGTGGTTCGGTGCCACCTCAGGGGGTTTGGCTCCCATTTTGAGAAGGCGTCGGGGTATAAAAGGATCTCTCACGCTGGCTGGAGTGACAAACTATTAGTCCTTCTCTTCGCGCCTGCTGTCATCAGAGCCCATATCACTTCACACGTCCACGTCTGTCTGATATTGTCCAGCCTTGCTTCAATTCCCCAGGTCCCACGGAGAGAGATAGACGATCGCATAATGGATTTAGAAAAAAAATGAACTGAAAAATGGGCAGGGGTGGGATTTGGAGGAACTGTTGATAACGCTTTAATTGAGGGAACTAATGCAGATTTAGTAATTTTCCCTCTGCCTAAAATCTTAAAGGGACACTCCACTGATTCTAGTTGAATAGTGATTATTATTCAGCCTGGGATACGTAAGGGATAATGTATAGAACAGCGGCCATTATCGGGAAAATAAGTCCCGACAGGATGACGGGACTTATTTTCCCGATAATGACCGCTTATTACACGGCAAGAAAACTTCACACAGTGTCTTTTTACAATTTATTTGTTACCATTCATAGTGTTTTTCAGCAGAGAAATATAGTTCGCCAAACCGACTCTGTTTCGCTTCTCCCTCTTCGCTGCTTTTCCTCTCCTTTTCCGGTGATAAGTGACCGGACTACTTGTGGAGAAAAGATTGTAGAGCGCGGAGTGCTACGAAATACGTGAATCAGAGGCAAAAAGGCCAGTTTCCTTGACAGCGGTCAAATATGCTTAGCAACTGTCAATTGCACGAAAATAATTGACCACCGAACGTACAGCATGAAAAAGAGCCGTGTAATAGGGTTGTATAATATCTTCCACGGCTCTAGAATAAAACAATCCAGACGTCACGAGGGGTCATCCAGCTTTTATATCAGAAAGCCTGTTTCAGAACCTGCACGAGATGCGACGGGGAGGATCCAGTCCGGCCTTTGCTGCTTAAACTTCCTCTTCTTCTTGATGTTTGTGGACGACCCTGCACCACAGAGGACGTGTACTGTACTTGAATGGGAATCATCAGTTTAAACTTTAGACACCGTTCTGAGACAGGAAATTAATTTCCCCTGTGCGTTCATGCTTGAATTGTAGCGCCAACAACCACGAACACAGCAGAGCACACCTCATTAAGGTTTTTGGAAAAACCTGCGCTTTAACAACATGCATCAAAAAAAATTTAAAAAAGGCAAACGCGAGCCAGCTGCAGTCACACTGTCGGGCGAGTGATTGGGTTTGTTGGAACGCAGCAGCCACACAAAGCTACACTGAGCTACGCACTCCCACGGCAAAGCACTTCGTGACAAATTGGTGAAACAGCTTGTGAATTTCTAATTGCCACTTGATCAGCAGGAACTTTTGAATCAGTGCCTTAATCTGCCTCTGCACACGTGTCGTGTTCAAGTGAGTCTGCCAGATCCCATGTACCCCCTCTTCTCTGACAGCGCGGTACGCAGGATATAATGTGATTAGACGTGACCCTGAACAGTATGTAATGACATTAGTGGATGGCAGAGGATGCGGCACAGGTGGGGCTGACAGGTCTGATTGAAGCAGTGTGTTGTGCGTTCTTCGTATCATGGCGGCATGCTGGAGGCGTAACAGTTGATCTGCTCCAAATTTGTGATGTACACCTTCAAAAGTCTTTTTTCACACATGCCCTTGCATCGACATTTCTTCTGTAAATCTGTCACGATGCAGCAAAAGTAGGAATGTGAAACTTGTCAACATTGATTCTCTGTGAGACGAGCATTTCAACCTGTCTGATTCTCACCTGACCTTTCAGACTTGTGAATTGTTTGGTGAGAGGCAGAGATTGCATTAGACTTTTTTTTTGTTGCAGACAGGATCATAAAAATTCTATCATCCGGTTTACTCAGTACCGGGCACTTCTCCAAAGTGCCAGGGGCCGGCGACGGCGACCATTTTGGCACTCTGGTCGGTTCCAATAACGGGCTGCAGTCAGGTCAAGTGTGTGATGAGGATGAAGAGCACAGAGATGAGCTTCCCTGAGGAACTTTCTGACAATTATTTGTGTATCATCAGACGTCTGGGTGGCTTGTCCCAGATGATCTTCATGGTGAAGAAGCTGGCTGTAAAGGTGCTGGGATGATGTGGTTAAACATTGTTTGTGAGGCCGGTCAGATGTATTGACAAATTCTGGGAAATAACCATTTAATTCATCAGTTCTGGACATTCCTGCAGTCTCTGCATGCTCCCTAAAAACCTGTAACTCCTGTGGCAGTGTGTTGTTTAACAAAAGTGCTCATTTTAATGTGGCTTTGTTTCCCCCCACCACTCCAAAGCACACCTGTGCTCTAATCACGCTGTGTAATCAGCCTCTTGATGCGCCACACTCGTCAGGTGGATGGATTATCTTTGGCAGAGGAGAAGTCAACACTAACACAGACTTTAACAAATGCGTGCTGCTGAAAAAAAAAAGTCATAAATCGTTCACTCACTAACCAATACAGCAGCTGACAGGTTATCAAACTGTTCAATAAATACAGAAGGTATATTACACTGCGTTAGTGTCAACAGTGACATAAAATCAACAGAGGACTTTTTTGGAATCTTATAATACAACCGTGTAAGCCATCTAAAGCAGGGTAGTTTATGAGCGCCTCTCAGTTCTCATGCCTACTCATATATTGTTGTGACTTGGCACGACGGAGAGCTGGAGAGGAGGGCACGCATGCTGAAACAAGAAACCCGTCAAACTGTAATTATTACAGAAAGATCGCATGTGCACACACCAGCTGACACGATGAAGGTGACAGAGGGACTGAAACCAACGAAAATCAGCATTTAATAATCTTTTTGAGCTAAAAAAAAAAAGTTCCTTATTTTAGCATTTTCTTGTTGCAAAAGCAATTTTGAATTTGAGAGGAGATCGAAGATCTGTGTGTGTGTGTGTGTGTGTGTGTGTGTGTGTGTCCATAGTGGCTCATTTACACTGATCCCTACCAACAGTGAGCAGTTGAAAAAAAAAAAGCCCAGCTGAACTGCCATGTCATCAATTAAGTGAACGCTGAGTCTCCGTCCCTGAACACACAGGCGGTAATAATATACATTAAGAACTGTCTGTCTGAGATGAGAGCATTAGCGTCCTCACCCGGCTCGGTGGCATTAGCATTAGCATAGTTGGGAGGGCTCGGTTCCACGGAGCAGACCCTGCAACGAGAAGATAAGGATTGTACAGACAGTAAAGGTCTGCGCAGTCCTCCCTCCACACATGCTAATATTTCCGCCTCCTTCCATCCTGCTGACTCTGAAACATCCAGCTGGCCCGCAGAGAGGAGGCATTAAAAATATCTCCACCATTACAAGCAATATAAAGCATGCACACGGGGCCACTTGCACATGCACAAACACATTTTTTAAATGTGTGTCTGCATCCACACGCGCTCTCTCCCAAACACCATTACTCTGCATAATGACTGTGAATCGATTGGAGGAAAAGTGGCTGCAGGAATCTCTTAATAGAGCTTATTTCTACAATGTTTGATGGTCTGCAGGGCTCGTAGTTTTACAGTTGTGGCATCATATCTTCATTAGGTAATCTGCTGTTGTTAATTGTCTGACTAATCACAGGTCTTATTTCTATTGCCTTCCTTAAAAGGCATTTTATTTTATTTTTTTGTAAGAATTGCCAATCCAATCACCAGAATAGATGTACGTAAGTTTCTGCAAACCCCAGATATGTGGATTTATTTATTTTTTTTCTGTGTTCAGTTTTCTATTACATGTTGCGACGACGCTGTGCTTAAAATCTGGTGAGGTTTAGGCACAAAAGCTCTTTGTTAGGTTGAGGAAAAGATGATGTTTTGGAGGTCTCCTGAAAAAATACCCGGTGATGATTTACTTACAAACATTGAAACGGAGTCTCGAACTCCTGTCAGTGTTTTGGAAACCTTCTCACCTGTAGCTCCACCACCATCCCCTCCCTCTCCTAATATGAGAGGTTTTGTATGAATCTCAATATTGTACATAGTCTCTGCATTTCTTGAGGAAATCTTAATGCAAGTTAGTACACGCTTGAGTAAACAAGGAACATATTAATTATTTACTGGTGGACACATTTTGGAATCTGCCTTTCTCAGTTCTATTAACACATGAAGGATGTTTAGGTAAAGGTGATTCTCTTAGCAACAGGTATTTTATCACGACAACAACATGACTTGCCGTCAGCCCCATCAGGACGGATACCACTCTGCATGCAGTCGTTTAACCAGATTTCATCCGGCTACAACTGTGTTTTTATCAACATTATCATCAAATCTGCTTTTTTTGTGAACATGCATTTACATTGTAGACCTTGGGCTCCACCTCTCCATCTTCTCCTTTTCAACAGTGAGATGTGTTTATAGTTCAGATGGACGTTGAAGAAAGCCGTTCAACGATGGGCCTTTGCACAAAGCACCTTTCCCACTCCAATGTGGCCCCGTGTTGAGCTCTTGGTCTGAACACAGGGCTGTTTTATAGCTAGAGAAAATAAACTAGTGAGAGCAGATTTATTTTGGTTGAGTCATAAAACACACTTTCCTTCCTAACTGTGTCATTCACACAACCAGACGCAGCCACGGAGACAGACAGGCCTCCATTAAACCGCAGCCATGGGATTTTTATATTTTCTAACGTCATGTAAATTACAGCTTTTATCCTTCTGACTGACACCAGTGATCATCTCGAGTCTTGCCTGACACTTGATTGACATGAAGAACGGCTCTCGCATCCGTCTGGTCCTGTTCCACATATTTGACCCACTGAAAGTCTCCATTCAAAGAGGTTCTGTTCTTTTCGCTCGTGGTGCCTCTGAGCTGCGACACCGTGAGCCTGAACATCAGCACTGTGACGGTGATGTGGAGGCAGATTCAATGAGAAACTGTTTCAGTTGCCATTATTGTCGCATTTGCACACACTGGACTCTTCTTTAAGTGGCCTGTTTTTATTTTTTTTTGTTTATTTGAAACTTACTGATTACAACAGAGTGTGAAAATGGTCCCACCAGGTATACTTAGAATCTAATTAGACAGCAGCAGGAGGGAAAAGGCCGTTAAATGAGCTAATCTGAGCTTTTTCAGGGTCCACTGTACAAATGTCGGACCCAGTCTTGTCTAAAGCGCCGGCAACGAAATTAATTAGTATTCAAAATCAGAGCTGTAATGAATCTTTGGTCCTAGTTTTATATTTCACTAATTAACATTGTCTGTTTTGTATGTACACGATTGCTACCCATTCATTTCTACATTCTTCGTAACATTCTTCGCTTTGCAAAAATGAAGATACGCTTGAACGAGGCGGGGGACAGAATGCACATCGAGAAATGTTGTTTGTTTAAATCTCTGGTTTCCTGTGAGAGAGTGCAGTGAAATGCTTCACTGTATAATCCACGACACACTTAGCAGCCGGGTTATTTTTAGTTTACGCTTGTAGCCGTTCCCACGCTGTTTCATGTCCCCTTTGCTTTTTTGGCACGAAATGCGAGAGGTAGAAGCTCATGTGCACATATTATATATTGTCTTTTCATACTTTTTGAACAATGAGCTTTTCCTTTAATTTATTTGCAGTTGATGGTTCAGTTCCACAGGCTTGTCGCGGCTGTCTTTGTGATTCGATTGTTTATCTGCAAGGATTTTTATATTTATTTACGTGAGGAGCTCAGGTGGCTCGATCAAAAACAGGATAAAAAGGATAAAAAGGACAATATTCTGCAAACCCATTTATTTTATGTAGGTAGTCTTGCCCACCACATTAAGTAGAAAAGGGATCCTTGACTAGAAGAGACCAGGAGAGGACGGAGAACATGGCAGTCTATAGAAAAAGCACCTCATTCTTTTTTCAGAGCACTTTGCCTTTTTTTGGCTCAGCTGCTCCGAGCTCTTCTCATCGAAACTCTCTGAACATTTCAAAAAGGAGAAGCTCGTTCTAGCTCGTCTCTATCCCGAGCTTCAACTAACAGAACAGAGACGGCGAAGGATTGTGTGAGAGCAGATCGTCCAGACGCTGAGTGTTGTGTTCCTGTCAGCCTACACATTGTAAGCTTGTTGGTAGCTGTTGGCATCCAGATTGAATGTCTCTCGGACATCACTCCGAATCGCTGAATTGTGCACGAACTAGAAACAACATATCCAACCTGTCGCTCTGTTCCAATCTTAATTCAAATCTCAATAAAATAAAATACTAACATGATGTTTTTTATACCTCCAGTATATTCCGGTCTTGCGTGGACGAATTTGCCTCATCAGTTGAGCTATTTTTAATGTGCTAAATTAAAACCGTAACTGCAGCTCACCATGACGACTTCTAAGGCATTTGTTAATTAATAAAATATTCCATAAGCTCTTTCCTCATTCTCTCCCACTCTGTGTTTTTTTTTGGATTTAACGAGACACTTTTGATATGTGTAGTTTTATTTGGCTTTGATCCGGTGTTTGTGTTTAGTCTGACTACAGACGGATCCTGCTGTGGTCAGATAGGGGTGTTAAGGGATTGTCTGTGCCCTGAAGTGTGCTTAATCTGTGTCTGTTGTATTGTAATTTGTGCTCCCGTCAAATGTGCAAATGTGATCTCTCTCACCGTAAATCTCCCAGATGAGCCCCGTCTTTAGCCTACCGCTACCACGTCGGATCCTCCCGCGTGCTGCGTTAAAACAAGTTGCTGCAAATTAACTACTCTGTAGTCAAGGTACAACAATGGCAGGCGCGCTGCCAGTCTCGAGTTCAGACCCTGCGAGAAGAAGAATTCTCACGTGTGCCTGTACCATAACCAGAAATCGCTTCCAACAGTAAGCAACCGCTGCTCGCACAAAGAATGACAAAAAGGCTGGCAAACGAGACCTGAACACGCTGCGGGGAGCTGAGAAGGCTCTGTGGACGGTGAGGTGAAAGTCATCACTCCTGTTCATCTGCAGATAATCTGCCTAATAAAACACAATACCCAAACTCAATTTGTTTTCTGATTCCTTTTTGCAGCAGGTTAATCCAACCACGGCCTTAATCGTAACTATAATTCTAACATTGTAACACGAGTCCACCGTTTAAGATGTTGCCTCCCCAGAGGTGTAATTATTTGCCACGGTGCTTCCAGACACATACATGTCAGGTTGTACATCCAGCCGTAGCCTGGCAAAACCATCTCAGCATCCATCATGATGAGAGAAGAAGCCCGGAACAGCACACACTTCCTCTGTAATCAGTCCCTGGGCTCTTAAAGTCTGGTGCTGTGGCTGAGAAAATAGCTACAAACCCACGAGCACCTGCCGGCTCGGATGAGAGGCTCTGCTTTTCCAGTTAATGGTTGAACTTGTGGAATCACCTGTGGAATAATGGACGGTGTCGAACACAGATCATTCTCACACTGTAACCAACGAAATGACTTCATTTGTCAGGCAACCGTTTCCTGGCTCAACGCCGCATTTTCATTTTCATTTCAAGGAGTGTGGAGGTCAGAGTTTTGGAAGAGTAATGGTTATTATTAATAGTGCACACGGTTCACCATCTGATGTTTTTGGAAAATTGAAACACAATTTTCCCCTAATTAGCCTTTGAAGTGCTTTAAAAACCAACATGTTTGGTTTCATTGTAGCAAAAGTGCTCAGAGGCACGTAGATAATGTACATGATATGTTATTGATCCCTTTCTGGGCACATATAATATACAGTACATGTGACTAACAGACACCTGCTAATGGAGGTTGTATAAGGATGAGTGACATCACATTAAGCCTTTGTACGTCTCCGCCTGTTAAATTAATCCACATGAAAAAAAGAAAAAGTGTGTCGGGTGTTCGGGAGCTATTAATGAACGCCGAGTGAAAAGAAAATGTGAGAGCGACCGTCTCATCCAGCTGTTTCCCTGCAGGCTTCACTTTCTCCCACTGAAGGAATCAACATCCCCCACTCACGATTACACGCTGCGACACACACACACAGACGTGTACAGGTAAACGCACACACCTGCTCGCCTCGAATGAGTCAGTCTGGATGAGTGATGGATCTTACGGGGGGTCACTTAAACATCCTCCCTGATAGCTGCTGCAGGAAATACTACCGACAGCAGTGGTTCCCATCTGGTTGGTTTATGCGGGTCAGTTTCCTCCCAATTTCTGGGATATCACCGAGTGACCGAAGTGCGTCTGCCTGTCATTTACTTCCATCGTGTCACCATCTTTTTGCATAACTTCCCGAAAGCCAGCAGGGATAGAAAATTACTTCTCCGTCTTTTAATCCTTAAAATGGAAGTCCAGTATTTGGGCTCCGTGTGGACCAAAAGTCACGGAGACGGGCCCGTAAAGTGCCCCCGCTGGCAAAGCTGCAAGAGCTGCAACATAATCATAAAAGGAGGGAGAAGGAAAATGATGGTGGAAATGTGCGTCAGAGCTCAAGAGAGTTCACCCAGAGAGACCGCCAGCAAGAATATTTCCAAAGATGGCTGAATATTTAGCTGATTTGGACATTTTGACAGAGCGAGCCTTCTTGAACGAGGCTTTTATAATTACAAAAAGGGTTTTAATCTTGAACAGAAAGATTTATCTCTGTTGGATTTCTGTAATGTTGTCAGACACTTAAATAACAACCTCCGTCTGTGAGATGACATCATTTTGACAGTTGACACAAAGGATTATGTTGCAGCCGTTGTTTTTTACGTAGATTTAGGAAAAAAATATCTGGGTTTGGGTAAATTCCTGTGTTACTTCTTTAACTTCTAGCAAACCTACTTAAGTAACCTACTCACTGTTGACTTCTCGTTCCCATCTGGACTCAAACAGTTTTTTATCCCTAACCTCCTTTTGACTGGACTTCCAACTCTTTAACCGTCTCCCCTCACTTCCTCCTTTTTCCACGGTAATAATAACTACAGCCGCTAGATGTCGCCGCCTTACAACAAACATGAAGCTGTTTTCATTCTCTCTGAGGTAAAACACACGGCAGCAGGAAGGAAAGGAAGGAGTCTGTCCTACACATGCTATTAAACCCTAGCTAGCATATGACGATTGTTTATGTGCCCCAGTAACACAGCTGGATAAAAAAAAAAAAATCAAAAACGTTGAAGGCTTGTGAGAAAAAAGAAAGAAAACTGAATCCCAAATGACTGTTTAAACTTCAAACAGAAAGCAGAGGGATGAGGCTGAGTGCTGACAGCCAGAGGAAGAGAACAGTGGCTATCCAGTAAACATCAAAGCCAGGAAAATCTCCCGGTGTGTGTGGGAGTGCGGCTACATGTGTGGGCATGTGAGCTGTAAAGAGCGTGGGCACTGGTTTGTATGAATGTGCAGGTCGCCTCGGTGTACCACTTGTTAATTAGCAGAACACACACACACACGCGGCTCTTTACCCTCCCTGCTCGAGGCATGAAGGTACGTACTCATTAACAAAGATACGCATAGATTTGTTGCGATACGCACTGTGATTTGCTTTCTCTTTAAGATCAAGAGGTTTTCTGGCTCCCAAAGATCATTAGTCAGCCTCCGTGTCCGGTGCACATCCTCACTAACGGATGCAAAAACAGGAAGCTTTTGGAGCTGTTCCTGTCCTCTCTACGACCCGCTGGTTACACGGGAACGATGGGTGAGGTCTAATGTTCATGTGATGACAAATCGCTCTCTCGTAGCCCGGTAGAGTTCCTATCAGTGTGTGTGTTTATTCAAGTCAGTCCTCCCTCAGTTTCACTGCGAGAAATCTCTTTTTGTTTCAGCAGCGCTCTGACGAGAGAGGATTTTTTTAGCCTCTTCATCCCTTAATTTTCTTGTGTGGTTCGGTTTTTACTCCTCATCGTCCACATATCCACAAAACAGGAGGCAGCTGTCGTGTGCGAACTCTGATAGACCCACAGTACATGAGCCTACCTGCCTGCCCGGCACCTACTGGCAGACCAAATTAGCAACTAGCTAATGACGAGAATAAAAACATCTAGATCAGACAGTGACACAGGCGTAAAGACCGAAACAGAGTTAAACATGGAATTTAATATTGGACGATCCAGAGATACACACAACCAACTTGAGACACAAAATCATCAAACTGTTTTCTAACATTAGCCTCGTCTGCCTCTAGTATAGACTGTGATTTTGGCACTGGCATACGCTACGTGTTATTCATTTTATATGTGCCACAAGGTTTCTGCAAAACGTGTCATATCGCGGTTGTGTAATATATATCTGAGCTGACTTTCATGTCAGGAGAGCATGACAGCTGGGCGCGCAGGCTGCCAAAGCAAGAGACCACTGCTCAAGATGGTGTTTCAACATGTTTAAGTCTGAAACCAGTGGGTATTTTTAGGCGGGCAGCCGAAGTTCCTGCTGTAGTGACACGGTGACGGTGCTGCGAGCTGAAGAAGTTAAACCACAATAAGCAGTTATGAGCAGCAGGTTCGTTCTTTCCTCCTACAACCTGCTGATCCAGTTTCATTGTAGCTAGCCTTTTAATACTTAGTAATTACAGCATTCAGTTAAAGCTACTTTAATGCAGACACATGTTTGAGAGAAGACTGACCTTTAAATACTGTAATTACCTCAACATTTAAATTGCTGTTGGACAAAATGAAATAATTATAGAGAAAACTAACTCAAGCAACTGGAACACAAGCCACGATGTTTTTTTTCTTTTTTTTTTTTTCTTTGTATTGTTCGTAATGTCAGTTGATAAGAGGTGAGATGCAGCGGTTGGCTTATACGTTCCACTAATGCATCTCAGTGTGAGGTGTTAACACCTAATTACCATCCACAGCCAGAGGAAAAATACAAAAAAAAGAAAACAAGCATGCGGTTGCCAGGCTGAGAGGCTTAAGGGATAACAGTTGCTAAGAATGGAGGCCATTGATATTCAAATTTATAATAAAAAGTGACCTATGCATTCCACAAAAGAGGACCTGAAACGACCTGTAGCAGAGACAGGAAGACCTTTTGAAACTGCTGTAACTCGACATCACTGAATGGCCATTCTTCATCGTTTGCCAGCTTTACGTTGACCAGACATTTATAACCCTCGACTGTAGTGTGTAAAATGTTGTTCTGATGGGCTAATAATGGGACCCTGCATCATCCGGAGGACTGGGCGCTAAAGGCCTTTTCAAGCCGGGAACAATGTACGATAACCAGAAATGAAAATGATTCATTGTTGCTCAGCGATCGCATAAAAGTGTTGTCCGCCCTGAGTCCTGAACAATGAGGCACTTACGCTTCTTTCATAGAACTTAAATGGGTTACAGTTTATTCTGTACCAAATGAAAATCACTCTTGTACTTTTTACTTAACAGACGCTGCTTTTAGATTGTAACTCACGGGGTCGTATTTCTCGATACGGTGAGCATTCAAATGGTTCAGCTCTTGAGCATGCAGCTGACTGAAGACACGCATGTACAGGTTCTTGTTTCTCAATTTGAAAATGCGCATTTCAAACACATTAGGAAGAGTTAGTTTGAGTTATCCTCGGCAAAGAAACAGACACGCAAATAGCCGGACATTGAGACTAGTGTTTTTGGTTGCGTGATGCCTCAAAACTCTTGTACACACACGAGTCTCGCTTTTTAATTTGGTTATTTTACTGGGACTGAAGAAAACATTAGTGGCAAGGAAGAGGAGGCACTCAGCATCCTTGAATCACTGAAGAACCGTAGAGTCAGCATGGGTTGAGCTCCCCGAGGAGCAACGCTAGCATGTTGTTGTTTCTTTTATTGCTTTGAAGAAATTAGCACGCTCTACTTTTAAAAAAAAAAAAGGCCTTACCAATTACTAGTGACTTGTGCCTGATGAAGCGAATATTTAATGAACAGAAGAAAGAACAATCAGCTGACGTGCGCGGCAGCCAGATGTGTAATTGCAAACAACATGTGTCTCGGCTGCAGATAACACAAGCGTGCAAAAAAAAAACAAGCAGAGGTCAACTTGTGTAGTTTGTTAAATTATGCTTGTCCTGATTCATCACGGGCTCAGACAAAGCGGTGTGATTATTTCCAGAATGATCTCCTGAAGTATAATAATCAGGCAAAAATAAGTAAGTCCTACTGGCTTCACACCACCGCAGCGAGCCGCCTTCTGGGTCGTAAAGAGGGCTTATTTGGTCTCATCACTGGAGCAGTGAACATGATGCATAGCAGCGACATCTGTCTTGGCGTGCTATTCAATAACCTGTAAGGTCAGAACTGTACGTCGCCGTGACAACCCAGCGTGTGATGCACTTACAGTCGCCGCCTCCTCCTCCCTCCACGTTCCTCTGCATCTCTGTGTCGCTCACCTATTCACCAGCTCGCCTGGGCGAAGAGCCGCAGCGGCTGCTGAGTGAAATGATAATGAAGACGGGCTAAGAGTCGCCTCTCTGTCTCCCCTATACGCGCTCTCGCTCTTACACTTATTCACTTCCTCTCACGACTACTATCCCCAGTTCCCCCTCCACCACCACCACAACCTTTTCTCAGTAAATCTGTCCAAAAACTCCAGCTGTAACCTTCGGACGCTCAAGAACACTGACTCAATCTGTATACATGAATCCCTCATTGTTACCAAGAAATCAAATCATTCTGCTGGCTGCTGACAGGAAAATTGCCACCTTGAAAGCCACACACACACACACAAACACACACACACACACACACTCTGTATTTTCATCCGCAGCCTCCTCCTCCACGATCCTTTCATTCCCTCGGTTCCTCTTCTTTGTCTCTCACCAGCTATTCAGGTAATCATTTTTAATAAAGGCTTATCAAGGAAGAGAGAGAGCTCTAATGTAATGTAGCCCACTCACCTTCTTGTGTCTCACATTAATATGTTTGAGTTTGTCCAAGGTCAAATGACTCAGCCAGCTGACAAACTGACAAACACACCAGCATACTGACAGGCAGCTATGACAACCCATCATTATGACTCATATTTCCAAACACAATCAGATTTATTTTTTGCACAGAAAAAAAAAATAAATATCACAGTCCGCACGACACGCGTAGACCGTCGTGCTTTTCATGACATCTGCTAGGACATCTTTGCATTAATAAGAGGACACGCAGTTTAAGAGTAGAGCGTTCATCAATTACGAGCGGTATTCTTTCGGAGAAGGCCGTTTCCAGGGATTTTTTGGAGGATAATAACGTTCACCCACATGCAGACATGCGCGTTACATACTGTATAAATGTCCTCCGATGGTCACATATTGTATCAGCAGCTCAATTACTTTTCCGTCAATGTCTTGAGTGACCTGACCAGATGTAGTGACATTTAAGTGTGGCTGTTATGTATGGATTTCATTAGATATTGTTCTTTTCAATGTCAATAAATTGCAAGTGTATCATCCATAAACACTGCAGCCTTACACATCAGAGACACTGACACGTCGAGCGTAAAGGACACAGATTAACTGAGGTCGTGTGGTGCAACTCTACTTTTATAGGTTACGTTTTAAATGTTTCTCTTTGCACAATGCTGTGCTTTTGGTCTCGTTTGTTTAAGCACTAAAAACACTTAGAGTGAAAACAACATCGTGTTTTTGCTTATAATAACCACAAACATGCCTGGAGAACTTCCTGTACAAAATATCAGTTTTGTGTTGTTTCCACAGACACAGTGATCCTCTCAGTTCGGCTGAGTATGAATCCGGTCTGGTTGAATATACGAGCAGCTGCATTTGTTCTTTGTGAGAAGGTCAAAGTTTCAGTTCAGTCTCGAATTCTAAGCCAGGAGCAATTTTGTAGGCAGTATAATGTCACTGATCTTAAAATTCAGATGAAAGGTGAAAGGAAGCGGAAAACTTCTGTAAACCCGCTTCAACATTTGCTCCTCTCAAACTCTTACAGTGCTGTGTGTTGTTCCCAATGCAACCGTGAAGCATCCGTGGAGGGATCTTCACTCTGTCAAAGGATGATGGGTAGTATGTAGTCACAGATACGTGAGAAACAAGTTAGCATATTCGTAATCAATTCATTCTATGTAAAAAGTATAACAGTGCTAAATTGTACATCCTAAATGAAAAACAATCCTCGATTCAAATTGTTTAATTCATTTCAGTTCAAAGTCTTGTTTTCAGTGGAGCGTCTCTCCGCCTGAGGGCCGGAGTGCTGATGAGTCCCCGGCTCATGTACAACTGGGAACCTTTGTGGCATGTCGTTACGCGTCTCTCTCTCTCTCTCTCTCTCTCTCTCTCTCTCTCCAGCTCTTGTCATCCTGTTGTCTCCTTAGCGCTGCTAAATAAAGGCACAGAAATGTGCTTTGTTCATTTTGAGTTAAGAGAATTACATGGACAATTTTGCAAGTGCTGCTTCTGTGGTGGACCAGCAGGAGGATTTAAAAACCTGAAGTCACATCAGATTTTGCGAATATCTGGAGCTGGCTACTAACAGGAGCAGAGTTCATGGGTTAACCCCCAAACTGGATTCATCTTCTCTCCTGTTTATCAACCTGACTGCAGCAGCGATCCCTCCATTGTCGGGAGTTGTATGTTCAGTAATGTTGGCTGCTGACTGGAGCTGGAGGGGAAATGTACTTAACTTCATCACTGTAATGTTACAGAGACGAGACGGGGGAAAGAAGAGGGAGAACCAGAGTCTGTGGTGAGTGCTGAGTGCAGTGAATTTAAAGACACATACACTTGCCATTGTTTGCTAGCTTGCAGCTGAAGTAAAATATCCTTGCTGAAGAAGAAACATTGTGTAAGTAAAAACTGTCAAACTCAAACAAGGAACGCAATGCAAAAATGTGCTCAGCTGGTAAACAATTAGGACAGAATATAAAACAAAGGTCTGTCATTTTTAGACACTTTAAGGCAGAAATGTTATTTGCAAGCATGCATTATCTCATACGTTACACCATATTGTATGTCATGCCGCTGTTTATATCAGTTATAGTTCAGTCTATAATTTAAGCAAGTGAATTACTCTGTCAGTTAATACCGTTTTGTTGAGATGTAAATAAGCATAAGATTTAATCAGCAACGAACCTTCCAGGAGATTCTCGTGTTTTTATGTTCAGTAAAACTGAGGATGTCAGTCTCTCAGAGGCTACAATACAATAAGAGATGCTACTGTATTCCTATGCTATGCTAGTCTGACCATCGATAGTGACTCGACTCCTTCAAAAATATTTTTTCATGAAATGTTTGTACAGAGCCACAGCAGCACCTGAGGCAGTGCCGCGGCCCGGAGAGTGCACAGAAATGGTCAAGGCCGAGCTATCATTCCACAGCGACCCAGCATGTCACAGCTTGCACAAAACAAGAGAGAGCAAATGTCACGTATAAAAGTCACAACAAACGCTCGAGCTACCGGATGTGCTGCTCAGCTGCCTTTGACAAACTCAGCGGAGTGGTCGCAGCTGCCGCTCTCCTCAGAGGACCGAGCCGGGGTCAGGTGCAGACGGCTCGCTGTCATGTGATCTGTGTTCATGTTGCGCCGCTGCGACGGATGAACGCTGTCCGTGGTCCTGAAAGGTGTTCGCACTGTCACCTCGCAGAGTTCAGGTAGCGGCACGCATACAGCAGAGGTCAGCTTGAGTTACACCGACGCGGCTGATACGCTTAATGCTGCTGCTTATTATGTGACGAGTAACACAACACATTTACTTCTGATAAAAGATTTTGTTTTACTGTAGCTAAAGTCGTGTTTTGGGGTTTGTGTCGTTTCTTTAATAAAAGGCTTAACAACATGCCCGAGGAAATATGTGAAGCTTATTAAGAGTTCTGACTGCAAAAGCTTTTTTTTTTTTGTTTTACTTTTAGTCCTAAAAATAGACTAAAGTGTTGATCTGAAGACGTTTTTGATGTTGGAGTTTGCAAAAATAAGCAAGTGTTGAGTCATCTGTCTACAAAGTGAATTCTGTCGAGTAATCAATTGAATTTTGAGATCTTTAAAACCCATGTGGGAGCCGCGCAGATCATCGTCTCATTAATAAACAGTAGATGGGTGAATTTCTGAGCATGAAATTAAAGTAATGGCGGGTCGTTTACTGCAGAAACTGCATTTTAGCAGCCGTGATTACCAACAACATGACTCCTCCTTCGGAGAGAGGCTAGTATTTGATTCCTGATTGGCTTTATTGGCTATAAATTATTAAAATCTTCATTTACAGTCCCTGTATGGCTGGAGTTTCATATCGAGAGGTGGAGGGGATGGTGGTGGGTTAGGGTTACACTAACAGGTGAGAGGATTCTCGATCCGGTGACCGCAGACTGCGTTTTAACGTTTGTAGGTGTTATACTGACGGACATATTTAAGGAGACATCAGACGGATTCCGGCCGCGGTGGTGCCGACACAACCGGGTGTCGTGACGAGACCTCGAGACATTTCCTGCCATGTTTGTAGCGGCCAAAGCGAGAATTTTAGACCAAAACACGATGTTTCCCTAACGCTGGGTTGGGGGAAGACGCAGCAAACCAGGTGTTTCTCTTTAACTGTCTACAGAACCTGAAGAGTGCTGGGAGATGGGCTGGAACATTGTTGTGAAAAAGAATCTATAAAAAGATCGGCGGGATGGTTTCAGCAGATTTTTAGTGACTTGCACTGTTCGGGCTGTACATCTGTCTGCCGGTTGGAACTGCGACTCCGTATGAGCGGCTGGAGGTGTCTGACAGCTGATTTAGAGGCCGGGCCGTAGCAAATGAAGCGCGGCACTAATGGTCCTTCCTGCCACAGCTTTAATGGACATACCCGCAGAGCACTGGGCACAGAGCATGAGCCTGCCAAAATGCTGAGGGGTAGGATGTGGGAGGGGAGGGGGGGTGAGGAGACCTGGTGACGGCGGAAACAGAGGAGAAAAAGCAAAATGTGTGGAAAAGTGAATCAGGAGAGCAGAGTTTGATGAGTCCTGTGGTTTTTCTGGCCATCGTCCTTTCAGTGAAGATGCCAACAAACAGAGGGAAGTCCGTCTCTTTGCACAAGCACGAGAATAACGTCAAATATCAGTTTTACTCGGCTCACACGTCGAGTTACCTCGCC
>OMLP01038689.1:0-31321 GCA_900302685.1 Spondyliosoma cantharus | reverse complement strand
GAGGTAACAAAAAATCTGCATATTTCAGGTGGGGTGTGGAGGAATTAATTCAGGAGTCTCACAGTCTGAGGAACTAAGCTGCTCTGCTCTCTCTCAAGAATTATAGCTGTTTCTGAGCATTTTTTTTTTTTTTTAACCCAGATTATGATTATTTATGGAGTGATCCAAGAAGGACGATTTTGCATTACAGCAACCCAGGATATAAGGATATAAATGAAAAATATGTTTAGTAAAAAAGTATATGTGCAACACCAATAGTATAGTTATTATTATAGTTATTTAATTTAAATATCTAAATTATTCTTTTAAATTGACAAAATACTCAGGCTTCATGTGACTACTCCTTCCACAGCCACTGAAGGCACAGACAGTGACAGAGCATCAGTCACCACTCTTAACACTGAGCTCAGCTAAGCCGAGCTGGGAATCCACCCATGTGATGACGTCACGGGGCTCTGACAACCTGGTGGTGCCGGAAGAAAAGATGGCGGATCATGAGGAGCAGCTATCCGACGAGGAAAAGGTAAGATGCCAAATTAATCGCTAGATAAACTCCGGCGGGGGCACGTTAGCGCTCGTTTTTGAGTTGCATTTGAGTGTGTCTGTCGGTGCAACCCGGCGTCGACCGGCGCCGTTGAATTTGGAGAAAACCCAGGCCTCAGCACAACTGCTGCTGCTTCTGCTCTTATTATTTTTAGCTCAACTTCCGCTCATTTGCGAATCTCAAACGGAGGCTCCTTGTACGGTCCTGACTCAAAATAGGAGCCGTGTTCAAATTATAAATTCTACTAAGCATACCACCCGCACCGTTTTCGTTGTGTGGACGTGTCGTTTCCCCCCTGTGTCTCTGGCTGCTTGTGTTAGGGAAGTTTTCATACACCAAACATCGCTAGCTAGTTAGTTTAGCATAGCCGCAGCCTGCTAGCATACAGCTACACTTACTAACACGCCCTTTTCGCTGTTTGATACCGCTTTTCTGTCGGTACACAGAAAACACTGGAAGTGGTGGACTGTCCGATTATTTGACGTAGAGCAGGATTTAATTCGTCGTATGACATCAACTGTGGACATTATAGAAGCTAGCTTGCTAATCGCTATACCTCTAATAAATAGCGTTTCAGTCAGTAAAAAGATGTATGGACTGACGTTAGGCTACGAGCTCCACTTGATCAACGACAGGATGTTTTATTGATCATTTGCATCGTGTCTTTATATATGCTCTTCATATTTAAAAGTCAGCTCCAGAGGTCTCCCACTAACATTAATTCTTGTAAAAATAACCGAACACTGTTTTGCAAATTATGTAATCAAGCCCATACAGTAGGCAGGCTTCCTACTCCTTTACACCACTGCTAGTGTCTGCACTGTTCATTTTCTCATTTCCTTAAAAGTGCATACACAGAGACACACACAGCCAATACCCTGACACAACATGAGTGTTCGACTGCATGTGTCTGAACTGTCTGCACTTAAGTGTAATTTCCTGCTCAAGGGGTTGACTTTATTTTGCAACCACATTTAGCCGGTGTTAAGCTGTGTTTGCATTTTGGTTAGTTGTGTTGGAAAACAAATTTAAGAGAGGGAAGTCAGTGTGATTTCTGCTGCTTGAAACGCTATTGGTAAAACTATTTATCAGTTAATTGACAATTTGGGAATTGCTTTTTTTTGTCTCAGTTAGCTGCTAAATATGCCATGAATGAAGTGGGTGCAGCTGTGAAGATTTACTTGATTTTCTTTATTTTAGTGTTTCACTTGATTGTTTATTCTGTGATATATCAGATTTTTTATTTGGCCTGGTTGATTATCAGATCAGATACTTTCTTTCTGATCATTGGAATCAGTGTTTTTTGTTTGTTTGGTTTTTAGTTCAATTGTAGATAGAATTCATTAACTTTTCCCTTAAAAAAAAGTGCTACTTTGGCTCCGATGCAGCATGTAATCTGCAAAGTAACTAGTTATTAAAGTTATGTGACGAATGCAGTCGCATACAGTGTAGAATATTTGCCTCCAAAATGTAGTGTGCAAGTATAAAGTAGTAGAAAATGGAAATAATATGAAAAATAAATTGAGTACAAGCCCCTCGAAATTGTACTTAAGTTGAGTTAATGTATTTAGTTATATTCCATCACTGTTTATTTTTAGTTGTGATAAATTCAGAACTGTTTTTTGTCACTGTTCGTCAGACTTCATAAGCAAATGTTATACATCTCTATAGCTAGATGATATCACTAATCACAATAACTTGTGATGTGTATTCAACATTTTTCTAAATGTTTTTTTAAATTAACCCAACCCAACAATTACGTACCAAAATAGTCAGTAAATGAATGCATAGTGAAAAAAGCCATAGTTGCAGCCATAATCATAATGACATACAGAGAAGTATGTGTTTACTTGTTTACTCGATACCCCGTGTGTATCTATCTTGACCCTGCAGTCAAAATTCCCTTCAAGCTTGTTAATATCACAGTTAAACCATTATGAGCATTCTTCTGTATAAATGGTCGTGAGCTCTTCAGTTGCCAGGTTATGTAATACGCTATTCAGAGTTAAAACAAGGCCTGGTTTTATTTTGTTCAGTTCAACAGCAGCCTGAGTCAGAAGTTTTTTAGAGTTTAGGCAGCTCACTGACCCGCGGGTGTGACTGCATCATGCTCATCAACACACAGGCATCAGCTGTTAGCTAAGCATTTCATTACAGGACCAGGGCGTGATGGTGACTGTGGCCACCTTGTGATTTTGTAAATATAAACCTCATCATGGATGATGTTTTCAGGTCTGCAATGTGGCATGAAGCTGCGGTAAATAAAGTTAACACAGTTAGATGGTGGTGTGAAGAGGATGGGGGCTCTTTTCATCTTTTAACCATATTGGTTTCCACAACAGCCAGGACACTTTCACTAGTTGACCAGACGGCTTTATTTCCCAGAGCAGAATGAATGTTGGTTGGAGACACGCCAGGCTGACTGATAAACACAGTTTATGCTCAGCCTTTAGTTGGTGGAAGCTGTTCATTTCCCTCTCTGACTATGATTGGTGTGGGACTAATATGGTTACATTATGCATCCATCCACTGTACGTTGTGCTGTTAAGAACATAAAATTTCCACAAAAACATCACAGTTGCATTTTGTACTTTGAAGGCCGTCTCTCTGCTGCATTAGCTCAGAGCAATCAGCCGTCTGCTCTGGCCCCTCAGCCTGTTTTGTGCACCTCAGAGAAAAGCCGCAAAGGGAGGAAATGAGCATTTTCATCTGCCTAACACTATGACAATTGCTAATAGTTATCTAAATTCACTAGTTAAATTGAATGTTACTGGCCAGTTGTAATTTGCAGAATAACATTAAGTTTGTTGACCAGCCACAGCCAGAGTCTCCTAGCTGATGGTACTTTCCTCTTCCACTTGCCTCTAACGTGCTATGACCTGACATTACTTTGATGACTGTTTAATCTATTTTAAGGAGGCAGCTGCGGTAGGTAGCGTTTGAAAAGTAAACCAAAAACATTTGTTTTTGATAGGACTGCATCCGTGTTGAATAAAATAAACAATTTTTGATCTTGCCCCAGTGAAATGCTTCCGAAAAGTTTCCCAGGGGATTGAGAGAAATTCTGTCTTGTTGCTGTTGTCAATGTCACTTTGCTATTCCAAAAAAAGACCTAAAAGTTCCCTATTTGGGAATTACTAGAATCTCTTTCATTCGTAAATGATTAAACAGGAAGAAGAGTTCCGTCTCTGCCACAGACACCAAGTTCTGGTCATAGTCTTTTTGAGTCATTTGGGAAGTGTCCTGCCAAGCTTCCTGATTACAGCACAGAAACCTCCCATGGTATTACAGGAAACCACTATTACTCAATGTGTTTGCAGTCAGTTTCTTCATCTGAGAGCTCTGGCAGGTACGGGCAACAGAAACCAAGCAATTTACCTGTTAGTTTCATTGTTTAAGAAAAGACCTAAAATTGACAGAATAAACAACCTAACTAGCCACAGCCTAAATTTTGGAGCCAGCATCAGCTGCCCACCTTGTTTTGCTGTCACTTACAACATTGTATCTTTACCCGAGACGAATTTTTGCTAGTCTTTTTGAAGGTGCAGTATGTTTAAAGAAAAAGCTGAGATGTAGTGGTTCCTGTTTCAGCAAAGGGCAGACCTTTCTGCCAGCAAAAAGTGGTTTGGTGAGAATACATAATCTTGTCAAAAAGGCTTATATTTGAGAGGGGAAGTAAGATGTTATATTTATAGTCTTAGTTCTCTCAAGCTTTATTGATATGATGGTGATGAGGTGCTGTTTATCCTAGATAAATCCTAGACAGGTATCCATTCAAATTCAAACTCATGCCAATGTAATCAGTTCTAGATTTGGTAGTTGTCTTCTCACAATAGATATGTGGACTTCAAGGAGTTTCACCTTTTGTATGTAACAGTACTTTGTTGGAAAAATAGATTTTTGTTTAGTGAGATAATGTCTGGTGGAGTTTTAATTAGAGATAGACTGATTCACTGATCAGCCTGGATGATATTCAGCATTTTTCCCATGATTGTTGTTTTTTGTGACTGATTGCCGATTAAAATAAATGGAAAAAAATTAGCTCCTTTGACTCTGATACAGCATCCTCTCTCTGTTTGTAGTAACTAATCTGTAATCTGTGTCCATTTTTGTCCTGCCCCAACACTATCTGATTGGTTATACAACACAAGTAATAACCTACTAACACAAAGGTTTGGGTAGTTTCCAGTTTTGTCTTGTCTGGTGTACAAGCTTCAACCAGTTTGATTTTGCACCAACCGACTGAACCAGCATTTGTCAGTTGTAACATTAGGTGAAGAGAATTTATCAGCGTGATAATGGTGAATTTATGTTCTTTAAAAAATTTGGCAGAAAACAACACGATTGCAATTTTGTAATAAATGTTTCTTAAAGGTACAGAGAGGAGGGAAAAAGTCAATGAGTTTTAATATAATAATAATAGATGTGATTAGAGTTATGTAATATTAAATCATCCAACTTTGCTCATGACATCCTAGTCTTTCTTCCCCTCAGGTGCGTTTTAACTGCAAGTTGTAAGCTTATCTTATCAATATTAGTGATGAAAAGCAGCAGGTCATCGGTTATCTGTATTGGCTGAAAAAAAATCATTTTGTGCATTCCTACAAGTAATTGTTGTCAGTTTCCGCCCTAAAGTTTTAGCACTAAAATGGAAAATGGTCTATCAGTATATCATTTGTTGATCACCAGCATTTGGAGAAATAATTAGCTTGTTTTGTATGTGTGCATGTTTGTCTGATCCAGCTGATCCAGTTGATTAGACGTGGTATTTTTTTCAGGAAAAACAACAATGGTGCTCTATGTGTTGACAGTGTTGCCCTAATACATGTGATGAGGCAGTTGCTAAAGAGAGAGTGAATACAACTCCACGAAGCAAACGGTACATAACGTTCTTCACTGAAGCATTTGAACGTAATAAATGTTCGAGCTGAGTTGGTTCTTTTTCATGTTAGAATCAGAATCACTTTAGAGCACTGCTGTAGGTAAAGTTTAGTACAACTAGTCAGTTAACCAATTTAACTGTCAGAGAAGGTAAACACGGAGCTAAGTGCTGACAATACCAGGGATGAATGCTACCAAGGCACCGATGTAAATAATGCATAGACACAGTCACGGTACAGTAAGGCATTATAGATGAAAGCATTCACTAAATCCCATGTATAGAATCTGTACAAAGATTTTGAAGGAAGAAAAATATATTAAGTTAGCCCTACGATATATATCACCTTTTGATGCACAGCTGGAATACAATGTGATTTCTATAGGACAATAAATCACAAAACGAATATGATTGGAGATAGAAAAACATGTTCTGTGATGGTGAGTTTCTTAATGATTCTTCACACCACAGCACCTTATTTGATAAAGGGTTTTTCTCAAATTTTCCAGTTTAAAAGTTTTATTGCTGTCTGGGCAAGAAGGGTCATAAAGAAAATCTCCTTTCTCGGAAACTCCCAACAGCTCTGTATGTGTTGCTTACCCTGTGAACAGCCATCTTAGACCATAGGGATATAACAAAGTTTAATGCTAAAAAATGAGTGGAGTCCTATCTTTTTAACTGAAGAATGTACAGACAGAGGAGTTTTGTCTGTACGTGCCTGAGATGAGGAAAGAAATATGCATGTTTTTCTGTCTCAACACAGAAGTACAACGCCTCGAGGGACCCAACTGGTGCTCTGCTTAAGGGTTAGAACAAGCTCATCTCGCCCTTTTCCCAGCTTTTACTTTTGTTGATAAATTTTATTAGAAGCTTGATAAGCTTTCTAAATCAGTAAGCACATTTAAGAAATGAGCTTCACCGAGATTAAACCTAGCTGACCCAGAAGCTACCTATAAACTTCTAAATGTTGATTTGTTAAGACCCATGGCTTTACACCGTTGTATAAGCATACTGGAGGAGGTAATGCAAGCCAGTGATATTCCATATATTGCATAGTTGGCTGCTTGAGGTAAAGTGACACGACCGTTTTCGGCCCAGTGTAAGGAGAAGTCATTGGGTGTAGGCTGAAGGTGAAAAATGTGCACACAGTGTCCGAAATAAACCTTTTAGCTCACCGGTCAAATTGACTGCAATTGTGAAATCCAAAACTTGACTTATTTTGTCACATATTTGTTTCAGTTCATTTCTTTGAGATAATGAGAAAATAATAAAGATAATATAAAAATGATGTTCATGGTTAATCATTCTGTGCCTGAACACAACTCAATGATGTGTCTTGATCACAAAAATCTACTCAAGTATTTGCTATTAAATGTAATTTAAGGATTACGCCTAAAATTAGATTCAAAGGTTTCTAAAACATTCTGAAGGGTTGGGCCGACATTACCGTTGGCTGATATTTATTGACTACTCCGCTCTGTTCTATCGGCCCCCACCAGAGAGCATAAAATTAGTTTGTCCTCTCAGAGTTGCTGTAAGCCAAGGGTTTCCTGCATTTGTGACCTGCAGGAGAGAAATTAAAAGGGTAGATGCTGGTCAATGTACTGATGTTATGTCTCCATGATCAGTTAATTTTTTTCATAAATCTGCCCAGTTAGTTGAACGTGGAACATTGGTGGTGGCGATGTGTGTTTCTTTCAATTGTCCCGTTGTTAATGCTGTTGTCTTGGCTTCCTCAGTATATCTAGCTGGCTAACTTTGTTTCAAGCTTCTGAGGCTGAGCGCAGCTAAGTTATATTTTTCTCTGCTGGTTGAGATCAGTGGGTCAGAGCGACAGTGGTAAACAGCCGACCAGCCGCCTCATTTTGATTAGCAGAGGTACATTTGTACCTAGCCTATGGCTGCATGATGGTCTTCTTCCTCGCTCTGCCATCATACTATATACCTATTATTCAGAAATGATTGCACCCACACCCCCAGCCCATCACCCAACCCCCTGAAATCCAGCCACAGCAGATGAGTTTTGCTCTAAACTTGGCCCTGTCTCTGCTGTAGCATTTCAAGGCGCCAGGACCCGCCTTTTCCCTACTATCTAGGATATTGAAATGGAGGCATGCCAGGGAAGGGGATCAAACTCAGGGAGATGATGCAGCTTAAAATGCCCGCGGGCCAAAATATTGCCTCAGTCTATTCCTGCTGTGCTTTTTAACTATTATCATTATTTTCACGGATCTGGATTGGCACGATAAGGTGATTTTGATGCTTGGATTAGGGTACAAATGTGGTTTCACTGTCAGTGGGTGTCGTTTGGGATTAAGAGAGGGTGCTTCCAAAGAGGGTAGAAGGGGAGTATTGGGATCGTCCAGTAGAAGTGTCTGTTGCAAGTAAAGGAGGGGCTGCTGGGTAATATGAGGATGAATATACAGTGAGCAAGTTAAAAGAAAAGAGACCAGCTGGTGTCTAGGAGAAGAGTGCACAAAGACACAAGGATCCCACACTAAGGGGGGTGGCTGCCGCCTATGTTCCACGTTCTTTGTGTTTGTGTCTGTTAATATTATTCCAGCTCCTTGGTCAGCTCATGCCTGCATGCCAACTCCTCAGACTACAGCCTCTAACAATCCACAAGAAACAAAAGAATCCTTAGAAAGATAAGGCAATTGAATATGGGAGATAAAATGTCCTTACTCTGAGCAAAAGAAAGACTTTGTCCAAGATCATGATGACTTTCATTGAGTCATAGTTGGTTAGCACGCACAGAAACACACTCAAAATCGCCTCGCCTGCCGTCAATTCTGTTTCCACCTAGCTGCACAAAGCTATGTGGATGTTCATGTGTGGCAATGGAAATGGATCTCAGCAGCAATACAATTTTCCAAAGCTGCACGCTCCATAGAATGTGGTTAATTATTTCTCTTCCAGTGATGAAAATTGCCCCAAAAGGCAAGACTCATCAGCACACATGAAAGTCCCAGATACTAATTTTAGACTTTACCTAATGGCACTGAAACAACCCAACAGCTGTGGCAAAAAAAAAAAATACAACTGCTGCCAATTGGCAATTATTTTTCAAATTATTTGATTAGTTTATTCTTTAAAATGTTAAAAAAAAACAGACAAACATGCCGGAACATGCTAGGGATGAAAGAGATTTTTTAAATATCTGAATGAATGAAATGAAATGTTGGAAAAACTGAAACGAGCACCGACTGCAACATAGCACATATTCTTGCCTTCTCCACAATGTGTCAGTGCTGGTAGCTATCACTGACAGGCGTTAAAATCCAAAAGGACACAATATACTTGGTATCTGTTTTCCTTGATAATGCTATATTGTGAGGAACAAATCTTTGAAATTGAAATGGGGAGAGCTTGTTTGCTGTTAGCTGTTAGCAGACCTGTGGTGTGTTTGGTTAAGGGAGCTAATAGCTTATAGCAAACAGCTAAACTCACCCACTTAGGAGTTAGTTTCTGTTCGGACATAAACAAACTTAAAGCATTCAACAGTACATTGCAGTTTAAAGTGATAAGTTTACAGTAAAAAAAAAATAAAGAGGTATTTTAGCTATATACATTTTGGAGGTAGAAGTAATTGGAATGCTTATACCTTTAACTGGCAGCTATTGATAGTAGTGCCAAAGTAAAGAAACATCAACCTCAGGAGCCCCATATGTTGTCTGACCAACAGTGAGGAGCTCAAAGATATTTCAGTTATAGTTATATAAAAAAATAAACAGCAGTAAATTCTCTTATTTTAGAAGCCTTAGCCAGTGAATGCTTGGCAGTTTTCCCATTATAAATAACTTAAAATATATGAAAGTTGCTGTCCATCAATTTACAATGGCTTACAATGCGAATCATGTCAGCATAGTCCTGAAGTTTAGATCGTTGCAAAATTTTCATTGACTGATCTGAGGAACTGCATCTCATTCAAATCTGTAATGTTTTGAGTTCTTTTAAGCAAATATGTAAAAATAATCATTCAGCTTCAATTGAGTAACTCGACAAGTTGTAGAACATTTTTATTAAATGTTAAAAAAAATTCTGGGCTTGATACGAGGCACTAGCATTAGCAAAGTCTTGGTAAGTTTATCGCCTAGCACAGCAAGCATGAATAACTTTGAGTTAGTTAATAAAATTCCCACCAGAGACTTTTTTGCCTAGAGCTCGGACTTTCATGTACCCTGGTGACAGTTGGTGCTCAAAATTAGGTCTCAGAGCTCTAAATTGTCCCAGTTGCCCGTGTAGCATACTGTCACCGGAAGGAACACTTAACCTTACCGCTCAGCAATCGAACTGCTGCGCCACAGTAATTAACTCTGCAAAGTGAGCCATGACTTTGGTTCATTTTGTTCTGACGAAAGAATAAAAGATATCTCAAAGTTTAACAGGCTTTGGTCAAGTTTGGTCTAAAGTTATTAGTTTTTTTGCTGGGGTTTCTCAAAAGAAAATAAGAACATTTACATTCATATTCTGTCTCTGGCAGGCTCTGCTGAGGTTACTTTGTGGGTGAAAGCTGGTAAAGTAGTGCATGAAGCAGACTACTTCCTCTCGTCTGTACTTGGGGTTTCGCTTCTTGCTGTGCCATCTTGGCATCTATCTAGCAGCATTTTACAATCACTATGGCAGTAGAATCATATGCAATTCTTCGGTCCGTAACAGGAAGAAAGATTAATTGGTTAGATGTCCACTGTCATGGCATCAGGTGTTAAGAGAATGCCAAACAAACTATTAAACACAAAAAAGAAGAGTTACCAGATGCCAGATGGTACTTTATACAATAGCTTGCATTTCCAGACCTGATAAACTCATGCTTATGCTGCATATGTGTGTTGCTGCACATGCTAGCTGCAAGTGTTGTTTTTGTTTTGTTCAGACACAAGGCAGGCATGTGCAAATAGACTAATAAAAACAATTTTCAATATAGAACCGAAATTGCGACAACTCTAATCATCCCTTTACATATAGAGGGATAGTGTTTAACATGAAAATAAGCTGCAAGAAAATATAAAAATGTGAATTTATTTGATTCAATGTATATTTATATTTTAGATATTCAATGTTTGATGCTCCCTTTTCTTTCGTAGGAAGATGTACGCTGTTGTCTCAGTGCATGAGTAGAACTGGTTCAAGCTACTTAGAGGAAGAGGAAGTATTACGCTGTTCTTAACTAGCTTTTAACAGTCAATGCCTCTTTCATAATCTGCTAATGGAGTATCCCTCTCCTTCGCCTCCTGTCTGATTCATTTTAAACCACGTCACATTCCCTTGGCTTCAGCTGCTCTCTGCTCAGTGCACCTTAAAACAGTTAGCATGGCTCTGCTGTCAGATGGGATTGTAAAAACATCCCTGTCCATTCCTTTGCAGTCTTTTCTGGTCTCTCCCTAGCTGCAGGCACTACACAATTAATTGTGCAAGTTCACAGATTTTTGCAGTGGGATTAAAATATTCGCAGTCAGCATTATTTATGCCAATCTCCATTGTGCTGAAGACAGTTTTCGTGCCAAACACTCAAACTAAGTATGGGAATTCAGTGTTTTACCCAGACATTTTTTCCTTGCCATGGTAGGGAAAAATATCTGAAATATCATAACAGTGGTCTGCTCAGATTTCTTCACTGACCTGCCTGTCTTGAGGCAGGTGAACTGGAAACTAAATTCCCTTTTATAGATGTGAATGTATTTGTCTGTCTGTTAGTTAGCCCAGTAATAGACTGGCTATCTCTACAGGGAATATGCTGCCTCCTACCAAAGGCCAAAGGCATGCTGGGGCATCCCCCAGTGATCCTGATTCGAATAAGAGGTTCAGAAAATGGATTTATTGTGTCATCACGTTACATTCAGACGGCAAGATGAGGCGCATGGAAAAGAATAGTGTAATGTTGTTATTTCTGACTATGAGACTATACAGCCAATGTTCAGCAGTGAATCAATGGTCCTGCTGAACTCTGAAACTCTGTTATTAGACTTAAACCAGATTCAGGCAGAGAGAGATTTCAATTTTGCATCCGATATTTAAACTAGTCCTCTAAGCTTATCTTGTCATTTCTACACCCTTCTAAATGAACATGAAAGTGGCCAAGCAGTTCTCAAACTTATCAACATCCACATATTTCATATGACTATAACTGCCAGACCATATGTTTATTACCAGATAATGTTTTGTATAAAAATGCAGTTCATTATAATGAATATACATCTGACAATGAACACAATTTGTCCATTTTAAAAAAATATATTTTACTGGCATTTTCACATTTTTCCTTCAGACTGCAAATGATAATTATTTCTATCATCTCTTACTTTCCCTTTTAAAAACAATGCCAATCTCAAAAGTATTTTCAAGTTCATTCAAAATTCAGAGTGAAACATGTTAACAACAACTTGCGCTGTAGCCTCAAACTTTGACCACTTTTAAAAAAAGGTTTTCAATGTATTTGTACTTAGCCCAGCTAGTACTGCTGTAAAGGACATTATTGGTTTCAACTGTGGACATTAATGGGTTTTAAAAGAGAAACAACAGATCCAGGCCTGGTGTGGATAAGATAACTTTGAAAATAATTGAGTGTCTTATATTTATATTATATTTTATATTTTGGGTTGACAAGATGGACTTATTGGCATGTATAGACAGGGTCGATCAAAATTGAGATGTTCTGAATCAGCTCAGGTCAGATCACAAGAAAGCAAGCATACCAACTGATGTACATTTACCTTAACTAATGACAGTTTTGAAATGATTCTTCTGGATTGACAATAGCAAAGAGCTTATTGCACTTGGGCCTCAGTCATCAGGACCTGTTCCAGTAGAGGCTGAATTAAACCCAGAACAGAACTTCTTACATCAGTCCCTGTGACAGATGTGAAGAGGTTTTCACTCAGCAACTGATAGGATAACTGATCGGGTAACTTTGGTTAACTAATATCTAAACATACTTCCTGGAACAGGCCTGGGAGATGCACTCCGCATATGGAAAGCATGTTTACACCGCCGTCCTCTAACGAGGGAGACCCAATGCAAATGACTCTTCCCACAGAGATTTCAAGTCACAAACACAAACAAACACAATTTTCCACCAGCTGTTTAACAATGTGTGTGTGTCGTGCAGTCACAAACACACATACCTTTATTGTATTATGAATTGTAGATCAATCGACATAAGTGGGTCATGATGACAGAGGATTAGACTAATGCAGATAAACTTTGATCTCAACATCACACACACACACACACACACACACACACACACACACACACACACACACACACACACACGTCCCGCACGAGCAGCAGATAGTGAATTATGGGACTTTAGTGTGTCATTGAAAACTGGGCAGATTTGGGGGTATCTCGTGCTACTGACTGGATTGCCTCGATCATCCGAAATCCAAACATTCAAAAGACCTGTGGTGCGAATGGAGGCTGACGCTTCCAGACAGACGGCCAGATACACTTGGAGAGCTCCAGAGATAAGGCGGGTATACAAGACTCTGTCTGCCTGTGACCCCATTTTACAGGCCAGACCACAATTACTGATAAGGCCATGCCAATCATATTGTGCACCAGGTGGGTTTGAAAGTTGAAGCCTGTGAGCTCGAACAATGTAAAGAAAAAAACACATTTTCAGTTTTACAGAGCTGGTAAATGGACAAACATGTTCTTCTATAATACCAGAGGGTGTCATCAACACAACAGGTGCTACGTATCCCCTCATACTTCTTCACTTGAACGAGACGAATGATTCCCCAATGCACATAAAGATATGCATATATCCTAACGGGCACTGTGTACCTGTTTGCCGACTGCTCTGCCCCGTATTCTGGATTGCTGTTGCCGGTGGAACGATTTAATTGGAAAGGCTTTCACATTCATCTCCTTTATGCAGTCTCAGTCCGCTGCACCCTTGTGAACCCACGCAGCCATTCTGAGCACTCCAGTCAACATCAGAATACATAAAACCATAGTCGACGAGGGCTCAGTATGCCAGTCCGGAGGTTTGCACATTTGGATTCAGCTGTTGCGGTTGGGGGGGAGGGAGTTGTAGCAGTGAGGAATGCAAGCTTCCTGCACTTCGGTGCTGTAAGAGAGATTATAATGGGACAATGAGGAGAAGGTAAATTCTTTCCCAACTTTTTTAAACCTAAGTTACTATCTGAAGATCCCCATTAGCTGTTTGGAAGGCCATGAATGTTTATTTTACTGCAAAATTATGCTTAAATGAGTGAAGTGGATATGGGGTCACCCTCCCTCCGCTTCTCTTCCCAGAAATGATATTTTTTTAACTGCCCTGAAAAGACATTAAGGGGTATATTTCATGCCTGGCGCTAAGCGTCGCGCGGCACAAGTCTAATTGCTAGTTGCAGACTGACACAGTTGTCATTTTCACATAGATCTGTGTGTCCCTGTTGGTCTTAAGAGGTGGAATCAGGCGCACTAATACTATCTTGAGGGAGCCGAAAGTCACTGCGCCATCGACCAACAAAAAGTTGGTCTAAAGTCAAGGGCGCAACGTGTTTCCTGCTATTTAAAGGCTGCATTATTAGAGAGATTTTTTGAATGCATTTCCATGCATGTCACATTTCAGCAACTAAACTAAGAGCTGTATTTACAGTCTAAACTTGACAGGGCAGAGGAAACTCTCCAGAGGAAACAGAATTACATTTTTACCCTCTGCAATAAATATTTTTCTTTAGGACTGCTGCTTCACGCCAAACGATTTTACTCACAAATCTGGAGTGTGTGTGACCCTTTATTGTGTAGAACAAAGAAAATTGACGTGTAATACCAACTGAACAGGAGTTTCAAACAATCTATGTGATTTAGACCATGCGCCATAGATTGTTTGAACAGGGCCCTAAGTGACACATATTTTTGCCTCATGTGGAAAATGCTCTGAGTCTTTTTGAGCTGGAGCAAAAAAATGAGGGTGAGATGGCGGCGAGCTCGGATGAATTTGGTGTCTTTGTGTTGATTTGTTTTGTTTTGTCGTAACATCCATGAAGACTTGCTCTGCACTGGTTGTGGATGTTTGCTTGTTGAGGCTGTCTTGTTTTCGTTGGTGGTGTCTTTTTACTGCACTAATTTCCTTGTACTCTGTACAATGACAATGAAGGTTTCCCATTCTAAAAAAGCCTTGTGAAGCTGTCACCTCGTTTCAGAAAGGAGGAGATTGTTTTTCCAAAGAACGTAAAACTCCTTCCTCACCTTCTCATTAATGGCCTGCCCCATCTCCGGAGTTTGACAACCATCTCTTCAGTTTTGAAGATGCTCACTAGGGCTCGCTTGTTAAAGCAACGGCAGTCAAACACAGATGAAACTTCAATCTTGAGTCCTCGTTCCCCCATTTTCAAAAGTGAATCCCATTACGGCTGTATAACCAGAAAACTTGCCGTCATCTAACGATCAAACCTGTGTGAGCTCCACTCAGCAGAATGAGATGCGTTTCCTCTTTTTGGCCTGAGCCCCCTCTGAGTTTCAATCCCGCCGTTTCAGCAAAGTGAAGAATCCAGCGGTCAACACCTCTCTGTCTGCCAGCTGAAAGGAAAAACGTAGATGACAGTGTTATCTTTTTAAGCTGTGGTTGTGATAGCCATAGTTCACCAGCCCCAGACAGGGCTTACGGAGCGGATTTGCATCTGTTCGACGATGATGCAACAGCCATCAACCCTCCGATGTGGCCTGCGCTAGCCCCTTTACGGGAACTGCTCAAGGCTAGTTCAAACTCCTCTCCTCCCATTTTATCTCCTCAGTTTCATGAGGGATGAAGGATAAGTGTGATTTATGCTCGAGCTTGAGCGTTTTGAATTCACAGGGACAGGGACGAATCTGCGTCCTTCTGTGTCCGTCTGTGAACGTCTGTGACTTCCTATCGAGGTCTTTTATGCAGTCGTGCCACCTTTGAAATACGCTTTCTCACCTCTGCTTGTTTTTAGCATACAAATGTCCACTGGGAATTGGCAGCTAGTCATTTGCATAATTTAGTAACTGTAGGGTTGTGCTGGTAGAAAGATTTGGGTCAATTATGCAATAATTTCCAACAAATTAAGGTGTATTTCACAGTTCAGCTGCGAACAGATCAATGTGGCAAACACATACTTACGTATACTTAGAAAAAGGTGACTCTGTAATATTCAAATAAACATTTTTCTCTCAGGTAACGGTTCAACGGTTCAATTGCAATCACTTAATTGAAAAAAAGTTCAGTTGATATCACGTCTCACTTGAGTGACCTTTACGTGCGTCTCTTTGTTTATGTGGACGTGCACGTCTGGGGCGTCTAACACTGTGTGTTTGTGAGATTAACAGATTAGAGATGGTTGGAGAAGATGCTGTCATGTCGGATTATATCCAGTGACAAGCTTCACCGCTTCATCTCATAGATCAAATCGGAGCAAACCCCCTCACATTCCTGCCAATTTTCTGCCTCGGTGCATGTGCATCTTAACGGTGCAGGCATGTAAAGTGTGTGTCTGGTATCAGTTGGGCATGGTTCACAGGCTGCCATAGCTACTGTCACGGCGAGGTGTTCAGATAACAAACCATAGTCTCCAGGCCACTTCAGGACACCAGAGCTGATAAGTCATGTTAAAGCTGCTTCAAACGAGAAATTTGCAGCTTTTGTATCATAACATTGTTTGTATTGTATGCAAATGATCAAGAGTAAACTTCTATCAGTTTTGCCTGGACCCAGAGCTCTGTCCTGTTTTGCCCGCAAAAAATGTCGCCAAACCGGGCTTGGAGTTTGATATTTGAAATTGAAAGTTTATGATTTGTGGGTATCCAGCAGCGGGGGTGTGTGTTTGGATTTTGGATCAGCCCTGTCCTCCTCTTTTTGAGCTGACAATGTGGGTGTTGCTGCAAAAAAGTTGCTTGGTGTGCATTTTAGAGTTTGTAACTTCCTTGGAAAACAATAAAAAGATGTTGATGACTCATCATACGCTCAGGGGCGTATGCTAATTTTGCTTCCAATAACACAAATGTATGATTTTTATTTTTTACGACACGGCGGTGGATGGATGGATGAGGAAATCACCACCAGCTGTCACCTTCTGGGGAACAGACTTCAGAGACTGCTGTGCAAAAATACAACTTTATAACTTTTAAAACTTTATTCACTGATTCTGGTTTAACCGGATAATATTTTATGGAAAAAGTATTGTCTGCTGTACTCCTGCTGTTCTGCCTCAACGCTGGACAGATAGCTTTACATTTTGCTAAAGTAACTACTATCTATCGCTAACCCGTTAGCTTGTTAGCAGTCCTATTTGCCGACTCTTCCTTCGATGTCTGAGCAGCCAGACTTGGCAAGAAAGTGACCTTGGAACTGTATTTTTTGTCGTCAAACTAGCCTCTTCTTGGGAGGCCGGGTTGTTCCATCACGGTCCAGTTATGTTCACCGTGAGAGTAAGCAAAGCACTCAGCCATTTCACAGGAAGCCTCTTTCATTCTCACACTCATTTGGAAATGTTAAAAAAAAAAAAAATAAATAAAATTCCCAATACTTCCCATTACAGGTGACTAAAATAATTTAATAATTGAATACAAATACAAAGGCTTAAAAGACGCTCCAAAACTGAATATAGTCACCATGTTTTCTTTGTGCTTCACCTCACTCTGCATCCAAAAGAACCACAAGTGGACTTTGAGGGAATCCGTACAGCAGGTCACCATGGTACCTGACTGTACATTTCTACACAGTCTCTGATTCATTTATTACCAAACACAGTAAAGGCTCGTATGGATATTTTCAGACATATGCACACATGCATACATTTGAATCGCTGACCGCGGACCGCTCTGCAGGACGCCACCGCCAATTATCTGCTGAGATCAAAATTTCACGGCTGTCAATCAAAGCAGTGCGCACACGGCAGGAAGCCAATGCGTGGAAACCTTTTCATCTTTCCTCTGCAGCCGCTGGTGTCTTCAGATGAAGGTGTTCTGTCATACGCTCCGCAACATCAGGCATTTTCAAAATCGTATTAACTGATATTTTCTGGCAAATGTTTTCTAAAATGTCAGCGTGTCTCCGTGATGTAATTTTGTGAAACACTGTTGACTTTTCTTACTTGCTGATTGTTTTGTGAAATGTTGTTTTTCTGTGATTTTGCCATCCGTCAAATGCTATTGTGTTTTTCGTTTGTGTCGATTTGTTTCCCGAGTTGCGACTATATTCTCAGATTGTGTTATTTTGAGAGCTTTATAGATTTTTAAACATGTTATGCTTGGTAGTTAATAAGCGTGCAGCATGTCATAAACAGACCACTGTTAAAATAACCCCCTAGCCGGCAATAGCTTCCCTCAAAAATGATTTAAGTACCTTGTGAAAAATGTAATACTCCCAACATTTGTTATGGTTTCATTCGTTTATTTGCTGCCTGACACGGTTTAAAGCAAACTCCAGGCTCTTTTCTTGGATAAATACCTCTTAGAACTAATTGTTGCTTCAATCAATAGGAACACTTTAATACCACATACATATTTTAAACAAAGAAAAAAAAAACACGTTTTATTTCCTGGTACTGAATAAACAGTTATCAATACCCACAGATAAATATCTAAGAGGATCTCAAGAATATGACTTACATCAAAACCCATCCATCCATCCATCCATTTAGGCCTGACTATTGGGGTGAAACAGTGTCATCTTCACAGCCCAGCAGCCGGTGTGGTAATATATGATAATACCTTCACAAAGCCTCCTCATCCCCATTGCTGTCTGTGGGAGCGGAGAGAGTGTTTGTGTACATAACACACTTGGCCCGGACAAGAAATAATTCCCCCAGTTCCCTTGTGTGTGGTGGGGATGCAGGCTGGAAGGGAGGGGTGGTTATATTTGCAAACAGAAATTGATAGAAAAAAATAAACAAATACAATAAGAAGGCAGAGAGACAGAAATTAAGATAAAACAGAAAGGGGTTCCCCAAGAGACAAAAAGTAATCATCTGTGTTTTAGTTGGCAGGAACAGATGCTGAATACTTTGGCATAAGGCGGTGCAGTATATTCTGTAGGTGCTTTTCATATCATGTGTCATCTGTTTCCTGCCTGTGTGTGTCTTGGCGGGTAAAAGCAGTCGAGCCCTGTCTCCAGGACAAAATGTTGCTATTTTACGTGTCTGCGAACAATGGATACGTTCAAGTTTGTTCGTGTCATACATATCTTATTAACATTTCTACAATATCTGTCATTTCATGTTCATTACACGTAGGCTTTACAGTATGAGCTGATTGTCATGACAGGAGTTGGAAACGGCCGCCAAGCAAGACCGCTGTTCGACTGTTTTTTATAGCAAATCCTGCAAAATCAAACTAAATTGCAGGGATCAAGGAATCGAGTCATCAATCTTCTGATCATAGATGGTCATTTGACCTTCTACCCAATGTTCTTCAGAGTGTGAACCTGGCATTAACTTATTCAAGCTGTGAATGTCTTGGTTTGAGTGGTCAAGCTGTAACTTGTTACATACTTGCACATGTGCAGTAAATCAGTAAGCACAATGTCTTATTTCACATTAAAGTAGACTTATTATGCTTTTCATTTTCCCTCTTTCCCTCAGTGTTTGTGTGTTGTTCTGAATCTAAAAGGTCTTGAAAAGGTCAAAGTCTACGCCAACAGAAGCTCCTCTCTCCCCCAGAGAATACTGCTCACAAAGTCACGGAATTTAAGTTAACTTCAAAAACTTAAATTCCGTGAATTTGTGACATCACACTATGTCACCTTGTCACACATTTGCATAATTTAAGCCTAGCAGCTAGTTCAACACACAAGATTGATTTAGCACAGCTGCTCTGTTGTTGTTAGCGGTCCTGGCTCAGACATGTGTGAGCTGACCAATCAGAGCAAACTGGGTATTCAGTGGGGTCCTTAAAGCGACAGGAGCTAAAACAGAGTGTTTCAGACAGAGGAGGAAAATGTGTCCATTATGAGGTCCTGGAAGCTTCTTGTTGTCAGCTCACAGCCTATATAGTTCCATATTTATGACATTTTATATGAAACATTCAAACTTGTTGAAATGATGGTCTTCATGTAGATTCCATTTCACCAACCAGTGCATTATGACGATGTAACACATTAGTCAATATCACCTCACCAATTACAAAAATGTGTGTTTTCTGACACATTGATGTTGTTGATGTCAGCTGGTTGAAAATAAGGCAACAAGATGGCATTCTGTCCAAACATCAGTTTTCTAATAGAAATCAATGTTGAAATCCTTCCAATGGGGACCAGGTATGCCAAAACATGATCTTTTCCTAACCCTCACCAAATGGTTTCTAAAGAAATGTGAAGGTGCAACATTAAGAAATGTAAAGTTTCAACTCATCTCTGGTTTATGTAAACATACACCTCCAATCTTTTATTCTAGGACTGAGTTGAGCAGCCAGTCACATGCAGTCCTACGGATGTTGATTTCGATTTCCACACCTGAATATGGAGTTTTCTGCGAGTGCAGAAGAGATGCTGAACAATCACAGCACACACAACTGTCACACACACACACACACACACACACACACACACTGCACCAGCACTGACAACTGTTCTATCATCTGTGTTAAAGTGACAGAGCGAAGAACATAGAGAAAACAGCGAGACGGAGAAGAGAAAGCAAGTGAAGGTAAGACAGGGTTGTAAACACTAGGTAAACAGTCGCCTTGAGTGAAACAGAAAGCACAGGTCAGATCTCGCAAGTGCATTAGTGACCCCATGGGAGTGACGGTTGGCTTCAGAGACACAAACAGCGATTGTACTTTCAGCAAATAAACAATCTGCAACCAATTCTGTTAGGTCACCTCCCCACTCCCAGTATCGAGCTGTTCTGTTTTTTTCCTGGTAAGACTCATTTTGTTGTTGCTGACTAAATCTCAATCAATATGGCTTCTCTATTGAAATGTCATTCACAACAGATGTTTTTTGATATGTGGATGTGGTGGCATTTTCCAGAGCGTCAATGTTTATGCCGTTTGCGTGTCTTACATCAGAATCGCACGCGGAGGCTGCATCGCAATTAACATAATCCCAAAAGCTGAGTAGACAGGAAGAAGACAGTGACACAGTGTCCAACCCTGGCACAGCATGTCTCATTATCTACTCATTTTGTCAGGAGGGCTGCTGGTGGGGGCGGGGGTGAGGACAGGAAGGCAGAGTCAGAGAGAAAGACTATAAGAGAATACAAAAAGGTTCGACCATTAAAATAATTGAGGATGGAGAAATATAACCCGATGTGTTACACAAGGATGTGCAGTGTGTGTGTGTGTGTGTGTTTCTGTGTGTGACACAGAAACATCAAGTTAAGCAGAGCGAGGGCCGCAGAGAGGATGAGTAAAAAGACACATGAAGATAAATTGCAGCACAGCTCTGTTGCCTATGGGGAAAACAGTGCAAATATCGATAATTCTCCTCTCTCTTTGTCTGTCTCTAGCCTATACTAGACACAATGTGTTTCAAAAGTCCACCAGCTTGAAAAGTTTGTTTACGCAACCCTGTTTCCTGAAACAATTAAACACATTCCTTGAATTTAGCGCCTACACAGTGTGATGCCCACCTATACTAGAAACAGGCTGTCTTAAACAGAAAAACAACCAAATAAGTTGACTATGAAAGCAGCTGATTACACCCATATTTACATTAGTTTTATGGCGATGACCTCTGCCAGATGTAGTAATGATTACAGCTGCAAAGGAGGAAGTAGAGACAGGTAGCATAAAGAGTGAAAAGTCCTTAGAGGGAGGTGGACAGGCATGGATGGTCAGGTTCAACAAGCACAGGACATTCAGCTGACAACTGTTTGTGTCCAGTGTGAATCCAGAAGTCAACAGTGAGTTACGTTAACTTACCAGACTAATAAAGGAACAGATGGGTAACGTAGTTTTTTAACTTAACATAGGTACGTTTGTTACAGAAGTAATGTAGTGATTTGAACCCAAACCACAATGTTTTCCTAAACCTGACCAAGTAGTTATAATGCTTAAACGTTACCTAATTGTGACTGTCAACTAAATGCCTGGTACACGTGATGCTGTTACATTGCAATGTACATGTTGTATTTGGTTACGACAATGACAGTTGTATGATTGAGTCATTTAGGTTTAAGGATGAGTTGAGTGAAAAGTGAAGTTTTGGAATCCAGGGAAGTGAATGGATATTTGGGTGTCAGCCTTCAACACTTTTGCTACATCAACTTTGTGCCCAATCTTTGACCAGTTCATTTCTTAGCTAGTTAATTAACTAGCAGGCTAATCATGACTGTAACCACACGACACTTAAAGGGACAATTCACCCCAAATTAAAAAACCCAGAAGGTGCATCTGCTCATCGATGAGAGGCTAGCCAATCTAACTAAGCTAGCCAACAATACAGCCCTGCCAAGGAGGACACCATTTATGTTTACATCCAGCTGTCACGGTTTGGTTTTATAGTTTGTAATTTCCTTACAAACTATATGTATCGAGGTTTCATCCTCGTGTGCATTGTTCCGTTTCATACTTCCTGTCTTTGTCTTTTCCCCCACCCTTTTCTGTTCAGGTAAACAGCCCCTGTGTATTTAAGTCAGTGTTTTCCCTCACTCTTTGCCGGTTCATCTGCATTTTCATGTCTGACCCCGAGTCATGTTGAGTTCCTCGAGTTTTACATCCATTGCTGCCAGTGTTCCTTGTGTCTCCCTGTTGTGTCCTGGTGTATTTGGTTTTTGATCTTTTGTATTCCTGTTTTGTTGCCAGCCTTTTATTCCTGCCTTTTTGTTTTGTAGCTCTCAGCTTTATTTTTAAAAAGCTCGCTCTTTGTTTTCAGACTGCCTGCCAAGGTGTCCTGTGTTTGGTCCTTTTTTTTGCTGAATGACCTTGCTGTCAAGAGTCCATGACTAGATGATCTGTGCGGTGATATGGTTGGCAGGTGTAGTGGAAAACATTTCCTACATGAAACTGCTCTCAACAAGTTCCGCCATGATGTGTGGAAAGGGACAACGCTTTTGAGTTTTTGTCAATGTGTTTTTTTTTTTCTTGCCAGCTTGCCGTATTCGAAAGATGGCAGACACCTTAATGCCTGACATCTCTGAGACGAAAACAATTTACATGGATAATAGCACTACAGGTAAGATGGAGAATATGTTTTTCGGATTTTGGGGTGAACTGTCCCTTTTAGATTCAAGTGAATTATGTGAGAATAACCACAATCTTCTGGGAACCTGTTTGTTGAAATGTTAAAGAACGAATTATATAACAAAAACAATTAGCATCGCACTTCCATAAAGCCATGGGACTCAAGACGTAACAAAAAAGAAAAACTAAAGAAAACAGCTCCCCCCGATATATACTGTGGCTCAGACTTTTATTGGTGTCATAGATTGTTCTCACACTGTATGTGTATTCACGTATGGCTCTAATTGTAGACTACCCCAGATGTTGACAAATTAATGCGTACTGTCCCGTACATATTATTGCTACTCCTGCTTTTGTTGTCAGTGATTCTTTCAGATTGATTGCAGCCTTCTCTTCAGTCCCTGTGGTGTTTCTGGCTGGCTCTCTGCTGGTTGCTGACTACCCCGCCTCCATCAGCTTAGCACAAACCCCCCCCTAGCTATAAGCATCTACAACAGTGATCCAAAACACACGGTTAATTTTCCAGTTTTAGACACAATATATACTGCTGTTCGTAGTCAAATGTGAACTCTATTCCATGGATTCACCCTCTTGGTGTCTGTCTCTGTCCCCCTCGCTCGCTTCCCTCTTCCTATCAATAACTGTCAGTCTAACTCGGTTGTTTTTTCATGCAGATCAGGATGAAGTAACCTGAAGCACAGAATGACAAAAAGGGTGGATATGGGGAAAGGTGGTGTTGGTGTGCGAAGACTCAGAATCATGCAGGAGCGCAAAACTTTCTCGAAGCAAAATACACTTGGACAGAGTTCTTGTTTAGTTAAAATTAAGAAATTCTATTGAAATATACTGTAGGTATTTTATTATACCATTACTGACTTTGCAAACTATTTAATCAAGCAGAAATCATAAATCAGAAGCTTGAATGATCACTAGAAAACCACTACCTAAAAAACACATCTTGGAGTGGGGATTGCGCACAGTTTTGGAGGAACTTCTACAACTGAACTGAAAAACAAAAACCTAATGTTTCAATGTTTTTGACAAGAGGTCAGGACATCTATAACCGTATTTGAAACGACAAAAATGTGATATTTGACAAGGAGTCGGGACATCTCTAATCATGTTTGTGGTGACATCACCTGATATTTTTGAAAAGAAGTTGGGACAAATGCAACTAAAACAGATATTTTGTGCCAACACATGATCTTTTCCTAACCCTAACTAAGTGTTTTTTGTGCTTAAACCTAACCTGATCATAAGCACAACACTGTTACAACAATAAATACAAAAATGTAACCTTAAGACACATAATATTGCAATATAAATGTTAAGTTGCAAAATATCTGTGTTTTGCGGAAACATTGCCAACATGTGTCCAGTCCATGACAGCAAATTAAATTACTTGGATTTTTCAACAACGACGTATTGGTGGGGAAGTTTTACCCAAACTGATGGTAATATAAAGAATGTATTTTTGACATACCAACAACACAATTGGACGTTTTGTGTTAGATATCAAATAACTCGGTGAATTAAAAGGTCATGCCGAGTCTCAGGCTGTAATTACACGTACTTACATACGTAATGCAGACGTAGCTGCACACATGACACATCCCTCATCATTAACGAGAATAAAAATAACTGAGCAGAGGAGAAGTCACAGATAGGCGGAGAGCAGGGAGAGTATATCACTCCTCGTGGGTACTAATTCCAAGACACTGAGAGAAGACAGGCTGCCATTTTCAGTTTGTTTATCATCATTACATGAATTGACAGGGCTGTGGCATCGTTTTGTGCCTCTGCTGTCCCACTAACATGGACAGATTTTCTGAAGGTTGGCAGACAGGTCTCGTCACAGTCACTTCAGCCAGCCCGTTGTGTGCCTTCTGACTTGGAGCGGAGATTCACGGGTCGCTGCACTCTCTGAAAGAGTTCACGAGGACTCCATATTGCATCTCTTAAAAACTGCCCTAAGAGTAATGTTAGGTTAAATGCAGGAATTATATGTTATATAACAGTTTGTCTATAGCCAGATAGGAATCAATGCATGTAGATGGAAACAGTACACTTTCAGCTGGCAAGCGCTGTTTTATGCCCATTTCTGTCATATTCTCTTGACATCCTTGACGGCGACAGGAGTGTTTTGAATTGCCTTGATGTGCACGCAGCTAAAACAAAACAATTAGATATCACTGAAAGTAAAACGCCCCCACACTAGTGTCGAGAGGGTACACAGAGGCCAAACATTCATTTCAGCTTTCATGCATCATTGGGTTGCCTTGATAAGTCGGTGTATATTGCATAAATACAGCAAAGTAAACAGGAATACACTCTGCTGTGTAGTCATGGAGAGATATTTTCTATTAAAGTGATTACAGATGACCTTTGTCTTTCTCTTTCCTATCTTTCTTTCTCTCAACATTTAAACCTGCTAAGATTTCAGCTTTTGTGTGCAATGGGAACATGTAAACTCGGCATTTACATTAGGGTCAGTTGACTCTGCAGTAGACCCGGGTTTCTATCACCTCTGCTCGGTTTGGTTCCGATCTAAATGTAAGACCTGGGTGAACAAGCTAAATTCCACCGTGTGAAGTGATGACATGTTATCAATATCCAGTGGTGGTGCGTAAATTAGGAAGGAACTTGGGATGCGGTCTTTTAAGGACGTTTTATCTCTGGACATGGATGGAGGTGGAGCCCTGTTCATTCCTATGAAAGCTGCTCAGTGGTGTTTTGAAGCCCAAAAAGCTTGGCTTCACGGCTATGAAAATACCTGGATCCCCGACCGTGCCGGCTAACTTATGGTTTAGCGCCTGGCAGACTTGAAGGGGGATAAAATAATTTGTTTGTGTGGCTCTTCTAGACTTTTCCCTAATGTTATTGGACTGAATGGCTCAAGTTTTGACAGTCAAATGAGTCATTTTGCGGGGGTTGTGGCAATCAAATTAATTTATCCACCGTTTTACAGACTTTTACAATGGGTCTATTGTTGTTTTCTCTTCTGGTACGACTGTTTCCAGTGCATTCGTGGCATCAAACGTGACGTAACTTTTCAGATAAAAATCACAGACGAGCTGCCTTGCCTGTGGGAAGAGGGAATAGTTTAAAAAAACAGAAGTGATGATTCAGTACAGTTTATAATTGTAATCCTAATTATTTCAGTCTTGGTTGTTTTGGCACAACACAGTATCACTGACCTTTGTAAAATTGTCATGAACTATAATCTCCAGGATTTGTGTACATGGGCACGAATTTTAAATTGTTTTCGTCACCGTCTCTGACTTATTATAACATTAATGATTATGTGCTGCACTGGCATCGCAAGGAGATTGGTGTGGACGGACAGAGGGCAATACAAAGTTCAGGACTGTCAAACCAGAATCCAGGTTTCACATCCACTCTATGGTTAGTCGACATCTGTACTCACTGTGATAACATCTACTGTGGTTTAATACAGCAAACACGCCTTGAGTAACTATTTTTCAGAAATACAACAGAAGAGCAGCAGGTGTGTCTGTTTACAGCACAACGAAATAAACTCACATTGTTTTAAGAAAGAAGTCAGTCAGTAGGATCTGCAACTGCCATCTTATTTCTCATTGCAGCTTACTTGGGAGTTTGCCGATGTGCAGCCTGTCGCCTACAGTTCTTCATCGAACAGCTCACGATAGCTTTTCCCCCCTTTTCTATTCCTCGTGCAAAAGTTTAAAATTATTCACTGAAGAAAAAAACGTCTTCAATAACTATAGGTGCAACTTTTGGACACAAGGATGGTCAACACTAAACACACTGACAAACACATTGGATTTCCTGTGGCTGCTTCACAATAAAATGCAGGGTCTGTTTGCATTAGTGGTAACTGACCATTTCCGCTGCAGTACGTAAACGCTAATCTGGAACACATTGTCTATTGTCTGAGAACAGTTTAGCCTCCATGGACAATAGCCAGTAGCCAACCAGCATATCTGGATAAAAAAATAATGGATATCCAGGCCAGATTTTACATTACATGTCCCAGTCATCGTTTACAGTCCGATTACCAATTTAATACTTGGGGATCTACATTTCAGCGAATCTTTTCAGATACATATCTGCATACAAAGGCAGATACATTTTTAAAAACTCAATTGTCATCACACGATGAGAATGATGGCTTCCGAAATTGAACTTTGTTTCATGCGTCCAGCCTCTGTCGCTCTCTACACTCTGTTTACCTCATGCAACCAAAGCCCGATCAAACAGACATCAACATATTTTTGATACCAAAACTACCCTGGATACCCTGTATCTGTTCATAAAGATTATGTGCATCACTTGTGTGTATCAGCACAGGAATGGCCAACTCTGCAACAACCAGTACAATCTGTATATTGAGAGATAACTACAGAATGCAAACACCAACCAGTGCTAAAAATGGGGTTGGATTTAATAGAACTCTGAAAGGTGCACTATGGAGTTTTGGGGAAGAAATGTTAATCAGAAGAGAAAGACCTTCATTGACTGATTTTTATATGCCTAAATAAACTAAATAAACAAACTGTCTTCATTTTCATGATTGAATAAACTGAATAAACAAACTGACATTAAACTGACTTTGTTTATATTTGGCGGACCCTGACACTTTTTTCTTTCCTGGCTTCAAGCAGTGTTCTGGGGATCTTATTGTCCTCTGAGAACAGTTTGATTTTTCAGTTATGGAAACAATAAATATTTTTGAGTTTCTATTCATTTTATCTTTATGTTAAAATTGTTAATTTGAAACTACATAGTCCCATTTTAGGATTAAAACTTTAATTTTAGGTAATAAAACTCTTTATTTCTTGTGCGAGGATGTGCAGAATTGTTCAACATGGACCTAATCCCTCAGGATACTGTTCTGCTCTTGCTCCCCTGGGATGCCTGCATAGTTGGACGGAAAACATAAACCACCCCCATCTTTCACTCTCTGGGTGGAGCTCTTTTTTCCACAAAAGGCGGGCGACATCTTGTGTTTGGGCACATGCTTCCTCCAGTAAAAAGTGGATTTGGCAGTGATGTCGACTGAAGTAAGCGGGGAAACACACAGACCTGTGGATGAAGAGTGTGTACACAGGTCCAATCTCAATAGCATTCATGGAGTCATATAGCTTCAAGATGATGAAGACTTTTCTTCTTTGGCCTTTACTGATATTTTCTAACAATAATGCATGACATTTTATATCATAACACTTTTTAGCAGTAAATCATCTGCAGCTCTTCATATCCCTCATTCCTCAGCCCGTCTCACTGTTGAGTCAGTGCTCTCCCCTCCTGAGGTCATCTTGGGTGTCAGTCTCAGTAAATAATGAGTACGTTCATGAGGCTGGTTAGTGCGGGAGATGGGGGTAAAGCATGCCATACGCCATCTGTGGATTTACTTTCCAGATGGATTGTTTTTAAGATGCTGTGCACATAATTCATCTCAATTAACATCACTTAGTCCTGCAGTGTTCTGAGCGGCGCTAATTGGTGTGCTCTTTCTCTCACTTCTCCTGCTCGCGATGTGGAAGAAGGATGATGTGACGTAAAACAAGCTCCGTCACCACAACACTTAAGTTAGTCTTCCACGAACTCTGTGAGTTTCTCTACTGCGAAATGTCAGATGAGCGACTGATTACAGCAGCCTCATTCATCATCGCTTTTATTTACTGCTCTGCATAAACTTTGAGTATTACACATTCGTACCAGACGCAGTTTCTTGGTGATCAGATATATACCACTTTTGTGAAAAACATCGGCCAAGGTGTTAGTTGTCTAAATGATAGATGCCCCAGGGAAAGAAATCGAACTGCCTGCATTAGTACTTGATTTATGGAAGTGAAATTTTGCCTGTGACACTGTGAAAAATAAGATTCCTTTTGAAAACCTGAAGGTCACAGATGCAAATAATTTCTCACATTTAAATGCATATTCAGCCTGTCTACGCAAACCCTTATTTAGGTTTCTTGTTAGGTGGCGACCTCTACTGGCCGTAGTAATTCTGGAAGAAGCAAAAGAGGATGTCGTATAGTATAAAGACCAACAAAGTCCATGTAGGGGGGAGGTCGGGGATGGATGGTTAGGTAAAACTAGTGCAGGACTTTCACCCAGGTTGTGTCCACCGTGAAACCAAAAGTCAACAATGAGTTATATAAACTTACTAAGGAAGTTATGTTACCTCATGAATATAGCGAAACTGAAAAAACTCTAGATAAGTTCTGTAACATTAAACATAATGGTTTTGTAACCCTAACCAAGTAGTTTTATAAACCTAACCAAACCATGACAGCACAATGAAGGTCCAATTTGACGATCACCGGCACACTGCAACGGTCATGTTGTTTTGGAAACAGTCATGTATGGCATTTTGGGTGTGAGGATGTGTTTGTTTATTCCTGTTTTTATTAAAAAGGCTATGGGGAATGTATGATACGTGGAATCAAAAAATATATTAATCTCCTCACCTTATGATCTAATAAACTATTAAAATAATCCTTTGTTAATATATAACTTTTACATATTGTTAGACTGTGTACCAGAGCATCACCGGTTTAAGGGCATGAAGATGGTTCCAAAAATATAGGGGAAACATATCACCAGAGTAACTGACCCTGGCTGTGGCTACTGACCGTTGAGACATGGAGCCAGCAGCCCCAGAGTTTGTCTCAATTTTTGCACTGGATTTCTTTAATTTTTTTGGGTCAAGACAATTCGTAGATGTCTTATATATAACGTCAAAACTGATAAAAGTGAAGATATATGTAAGGAGTCTTTGGCGATCACCCCATTGTGATGTGACAGGGATAGTCACACCATGAGTTCAACAGGAGTGGCCCCCTGATGGAGCCGAGCTGAGACAGTAGCCCTTTTTACACAGAGAAGGCGGCACATTTGCTCCAATGTAAGGCCGGCAAATCACCGCCTTCTCTTTGTAAACACGAGGCTTAATATACCTCCTTTTCCAAAGGAGCCACTTGACCGCCTCTGGGGTAGGCGTAAACATGTGACGTGACGTGAAGCACGAAGTTGGGCAGTGAACAGTGACAACGAGTTTGTCTTCAAAATAAGAGCTTTACATTGCACCCCATTGGAGTTTAGAACTGGATTCTTAGCGGGGGGCTTTTAACTTGAAAGTAGCGACCGTTCGTAGTTTTCCGGCTGCTATACAGTTAGCTGACAGCTAGCAGACTCAACCAAACAGCTCCGCTAGCTGTCAACTACAGAGATCCAGGAGACTCTAGCATCTCCTGGATCTCAGCGGCTCTCCAGTTGCTCTCAGTTGATGTCCGCGGATGAAGTGATGGACTGACTGCTGTGATCAGCTGTTTCCTGGTTTTAAAACTCCCGGCGGTGGCCCACACAACAGTGCACGTCATCGACACCTCCGCCCATCTCACGCAGAGGCCGGCACATTTACGCCTGGTGTTTACATAGAAATGGAGGCGGAAATAAGTGTAAACACGCCAACCGGGCTTTTGCCGGCCTATTGGCGGCTTATTGCCCCGTGTAAAAACGACTACTGTCAGGTGACACATCAGGATCTGACTTACTCATAGAGCATGTAAGCACACACGATGAAGAAACCTCTGGCAACGCAACAGAGCTCTCACCGGACACAAAATCAGAGGGAAAAAATGTGACCACAGGCGAGGGAGGAGTGTCGGCCGCACACCAACAGCTACCTTGCCGTTAACCAGTTCACAGTTAAGAATCATCTCATGTAAAGGAACAGGGAGAATCTTCAACCCCATCCCACAGCAGCGCAGAGATCCTCCCAGTGGCATTGGTAGGTAGTCTGTGGCATTCTGCGGCAACCTGTGGCCTGTCCATGGCATCTCACTGACACCCGCTGGGCAGCTCAGAAACACCTCCCTTTACTCACTGCCAATAAGGGTGGGGCCACATTTCCCGGGAAAATCCACTGGTCCGTGTTTTTTGTTACGACAGTCACTTCAGCCATGGAGTCATGATGAATACAAAATAAAAGTATATGCACATTTTAATGTACAAAGTTATGCACAATTTCTCTTTGTTTTGTACTTCTTAATATTATCTAAATATATATTAATATCTGATACAAGCAGCCGAAATGAGTTTCCTCCGCAGGGTGGCGGGGCGCACCCTAGAGATAGGGTGAGGAGCTCTGTCACCCGGGAGGAGCTTGGAGTAGAGCCGCTGCTCCTCCACATCAAGAGGAGCCAGCTGAGGTGGCTCGGGCATCTGTATCGGATGCCCCCTGGACGCCTTCCTCGGGAGGTGTTCCTGGCATGCCCTACCGGGAGGAGGAGACCCCGAGGAAGACCCAGGACACGCTGGAGTGACTATGTCACTCGGCTGGCCTGGGAACGCCTTGGGATCCTCCCGGAGGAGCTGGAGGAGGTGTCCAAGGAGAGGGAAGTCTGGGTGTCCCTGCTCAGACAGCTGCCCCCGCGACCCGGCCCCGGATAAGCAGAAGAAAATGGATGGATAGATGGATCTGTTCCATAGCATAAATATGAATGTAAAATAGTGTACATATTGTACTATTCTTATTCTTATTTTTATATTTAATATTAAATATTTCCCTGTGTTTATATTATTCTTATCCTATCTTATCTTAAGCTGCGACAGAGTGACAATGGACACTAACAGTGTTGGAAATATTACAATATCTAATATAAAATACAATGATGAAAATATCTTAACATAACAGGTGCTACATAGTGCCAAAGCCTGCCACAAGGTGACAGGGTGTCTTTGCAACAGCTGGACTGACAGAATGTAACAGTAGCATAAAGGGTACTATTAACACAAGCTATATTACAATA
>OMLP01038685.1:0-22154 GCA_900302685.1 Spondyliosoma cantharus | reverse complement strand
TCCGTGTTGACACCAGCATACAAATCTCAAAAAAGAGACAAACACAAGCTCTTCTACTAATCTTTCGGTCGGGAACACTTCCTGTTATTGTATTTAACACAGACCTATAACTGCGGTCGCGAGTGATTATGTGATTATCGCGGAAACTCCTCGGCCTCGGGACGCCAGCTGTCTACCGGACCGCACCATGGCACTGGACTCAAAACGCAACCGGTGGGGGTTGCTGGACGGCGGAGCAAAACCGGATCGGAGCCGTAACGCAGCGGACAGTATCCAGAGGAAATTCGGTGTAGGCAACATCACCAAACACTTGGAGCGCGCGCATAGTATGAAGCTAAAGGAGTGCGGCGTGTTTGATTGCTGTAACAAAGCGAGTAAAGTTAGCAGCCCGGCTAATGTTAACGCTAAAGACTGCAGCACCGTGGCAGCTGCACCCGGTTTCGTTTCTGTGACGTCAAGTCACGGTGAGTCTGTTGTTAAGTTTCTAGTCGTTACAGTTGGGTAGACGTTCAAAACCCATCCATGTCAAAAAAGATCAAAATCATCAAAAAAAAGTAAAAAAAAAGCTAAAAAAAAAAAAAAAAGTACTGATAACAGTAATGTTACCATTACCGTTCCAGAATCTTAACGGGACCCTGGTACCGACCCGATTAGGAGCCGGTACCAAAAAGTACAGGTCCAAGGTATACATCCCTAGTCCCCACACTTCAAAGGACACCTAATTCAAGTTTATATTTGTGATTTAAAAGATGCTGTTTGGTGGAATATGCTAAAGTAAATGAGAGATGAAAATGGGTGGCAAAAGTTGTTCGCACTGCGCTACAGACGCTGATAGAAACATGACTATTATCATAGGCTTTAAAATGTGCACGTGTATAGTGTAAACACTGTACATGTGGCATACATTTATAGATTTTACTGCCAACATCAACGACAGAAGAAAAGAAGGATTCAATTAGTTTTGTGTTTTCTTGGAGATTTTGTCCAAAATTCTGGGTTTCACAAAGATGCAGGCTTAGCTACGTGATCTCATGGAGTAACAACAACATGCCTTAAAATATGAAAAAGGTTTTAATATGACTGCTTTTCGCCGCTTAGTCTTTTAGGATTTTCTACAAGCAGTCGTATTTTAAGACAAAACATATCTATATATCTTAGGCGTCACCAACACTGCTCAATATAAACTTAATTTTGTCAAATCAAGAAATTCAGATGATATCCTTCATATTGAAATTTCTGCTGCATTAACAAAAAACAAACAAAAGTAAACTGCTAAAATGTGCACTCTAACTGACAGCCAACATTGCAGCTTGACAGATTTGCACCCAGGAGAGGAGGCAAGGTAAGTGGTTTGCTAAGATTAGAAATATGAGTACAGTTCATGTTCAGAGCTCACTATAGAATGGGTACTATATGAGGACCGTAACTGTCAAACACCCTGATATTAATATTGTACTCAACTTTGAATCAGAAATACCGAGAACATCTAAGTAAACCCGCCCGAACAACAATAAAGGCATTGTGGCTTAAAATACCCTGAATACAAGTGAGAAAGCACAACATGTGCGCACACACACACACGCACACACACTTTTATTGAGGAGTGTCGCCATGATACAGCTCTACAAGAAAGTCACATTCCAAGCCTAATTGCAGTAAAAGCAGCTCTGCGGCTGAAGGCTGCACAGAAAGAAAGACCCTTTTATCGAAACACAGACACGCTCACACACACACGTGCTCACACACACACACACACACACACACGCTCACACACACGTGCTCACACACACACACACGTGCTCACACACACACACACACACGCACGCACTCACACACGCACACTCACACACACACTTCAAGGCACATTATATACTGTGATGAGATGGCAGACACACAACACGACATAACATATCAGAATTAAAGATTTGATGGAATATTTACATTGATGAAATACATTTTAAAGCTGCGCTAATGAATAGTCTCATATTAACAGTAGAAAAGATTACTATGTATAACATCAATAGGTATTGCTTTTGGTGACACACCAACAGATTTATAACTTGACTGTTTTGATTTGACAGCCCACCATTTAACCGTTTCTGTTCAATCTCGTCGCACTCATCTGCATCATTATCAGCCACAACAGAGAGCTGTTTAACAAAAAGTGTTGGGGTAAACCCACAGTGCACCACATGTCCAGCACCATAAGAAGGAGACAGGAAAAAGTGTGCAGCTGATGAACATAATGGATATAGTGACACATATCTGCAACACAAGACAATGTGAAAAAGGTGAAGGCGTCTAAATACTTTCTGAATGCACTGCAGTTCAGGAGTCAGTTTGAAGAGCAGAGCTAAAAGCAGAGTGACTTAAATTCATTAAGTGGCCTGAGACACAACTCCAAAAGAATTACAATGCTGCTCTGTGTTTGCTGGGTGTTCAAACATCAACTGTTTTCTGTTTGCAATAAACTTTTATGAATTGTTAATTAACTAGTTTACTACTGTTAACTTTTTATATCAGGGTGTCGGAATATCACACTAAACGTGATATTAAAAAATTCAATACTGATACTGTGTTTATAATACAAATAGGATAATATTGTATGAATCACCCAGTGATTGGCCTAGTGCATCTTTTGTTTATGAGTTAATCTGGTAGCCTTTTCTCCAGTAATTGAGGAGCTGATAGTAACTGTTCTTTTTATACATTTATTTTCAACAGTTATGCTTATAGAGTCTCTCTCTCCACCTCCTTACACTTTTATTTTGAGGGTATTTCATTCAACAAAAAACAGATAAAACAGAGTAAACCATGTTAAAGACAGATTTGATTGCCAACATTTAAAAAAAAAATGTTATGATAGTCTTATATCGTGAATTTAAATGGCCAAGACAATAATGTAGTGAAAGTCCGATGTCGCAGCAGCCCTATTTCACATGGTGAGAGTATGTCAATGTTGTGGGTGCCTCAAAGTGGAGAAAGAAAATCAATTAATACATCACCTCTAAAGGGCAACTGTATTGATCCAATGTGCAAACATCAGTCCCTTTGGAGTTCATTGTGGGTTGACAAAGAAAAAGTAAATCGTTTTATTCTATGTTTTGATCCACTGTTGTTTATTACAGCGAGGAATAACTACAGCTCATTCTGATGTTTGCCACTGATGATATTGAGTTTCATTTCAAATTAAAGTAGAATTAAATGACGTTCACCTGACTATAAACTGTCATGTAAATATTGACACTAGCATATCCAATAGTGTTGACAGTATTAACTTTATAGAGTTGTGCATTTAACCTACACAGTCAAACACAGCGCACATTTTCATAATCAAACGGGTCATTTTACTCAGAACAGAGTCAACCAAAACGTCTTATACAAAATGTTCCAAGCCAGTCTGGGAAACCACAGGAATGTTTTGGTCGTTGTTGTTGGTTTCTTTCTACACTGTCCCGAACACCTTCACAGGGAAGCTTCAACCAGGCGTCAAGGGATCCGAATGAGGCTACATGTTGTCCATGCTGTAGGACACTGATATCGTCTATCACGATATTTGGGTGAAATAAAATTTTGCACATTGCCCAAGACTAGTGGCTGGAGCTAACTTGGAGCTCTGCATAGAGGTTAGCTGATGTAAACACAATGGACTATATAAAAAAAACAAACTGGATCTTAAGGACTCCAGTATAAAATCGTTCTGACAATTTTATACTATGCCATTATACATTTTAAGAACGTACTGATTCACAAAATTCTAACATTTATTGAAAATGTTACAATAGATTATTGACTGAATACAGCAGGAGAGGAAAGAAGGTGCTTTTTAAATGTATTAATTGAAATTCAACTTTCTGCGGCACCCTTGTGACTGAGTAACACATGCCATGTACCGTTGTTCGATTCCAGCTGGGATTAAAGTAATCTTGGTCCCTACACTTATTTTTAAGTGTACTAACTGTACGAAAGATGAAAAGAGGCTATAAAATAGGGGTAGACCCATTATTGGCGTGGCCGATTCTCAGGACAGATATTAAGCATTTTTCCAATTATCAGTGTCAGCGAGATTTCTGTCAGATTGTTGATCAAATAATCTGATTTTAAAATGTGCTACTTTCGCTGATGCCGCATCCTCTAACACAATGTGTCACCTAAAGTAATCTCTGATTGGTAACACTTCACAATGAACTGCCAATAAACACTTAATAATCTGAAACCGCAAAGTAACTAGCATAAATGTATCAAATGAATCTAGGGGAGAGGGAGTATAAAGTAGCAGAAAAACTCAAATCAAGTAGCTGAAAACTTGAATAAATTGTTTTTTTTTTTCTCATTTTGACACATAGATTGTATTTATTTATTTTTTTACTGTAAATGAATATCTGTTTTCAGTCTCTTTGATTACTAATAATCAAATCAGCCCTGGAAAAGCCATATTGGTTGACCCTTTACACAAAACAATCTAAAAAAGGGACAGAGTTAGTACAGGGTGTGAATGAGTACAATATCTGACCTGAGTTTCAGAGGGAAACAACAGAGTTTGAAGTTTTTTCAAGTGGCTGTCTGTCAAAGTAGATAATAGAAATCAAAAGCTGCACTTTATCATGTAATAATCAGCCTGAAACAGACATGATGTCAGACGGACAACTGTGTGAACGCGTTTTATATTTAGTCCTTACTGAGCCTTAAAACATGATGCAGCTTCTTGTTACAGCCATGGTTAGTCCGACACACTGACTGTACACACTCACACGCACAATGCCAGACACAGTTAACATCCATGAAGAAGACACCTGCTGAGTACATGTGAGGGTGAGGCAGTGGTATGGCCTCTGTAGTGTTCACGTGAAGAGACTAATACCTTAGTATCACAGCTGAACAGGACAACAGAGTCCATTACGTCCAGTTTATAAACCATAACAAGGGGAAGCAAAATGGCAGAAAGCAGTATCAGGCTCTAGCTAGCTGATGTTTCCCTCACAGACTGCTGACATGCACATGGTTAGCCACTTGCTCCTAGCTTGTGTGTTTTCACCGTGTTTTATACCAGAGCAGGCTGGAGGGTGCTGAGACAGGGCAAAGAGGTAAACACTGCCTGTAAATGAGTATTTTAGGAGGTGCAGGAGAAGCTAAAGCTACCAACCGAGCGGCTCAACAGCGTGTACATGAGAAACTAACAGCAGCGAGATGCTCCAGCTGCCCCGCTGAGGGCAGCACAACTTGATGGAACGTTAACGGCTGAGAGCACCGCGACACGAGCCGCTGAAGTTTCTGGACAACTGAGCCGCGCTGGAAAGAGTCCAGACCCGGGGTTATATACGAGGGTGGTGGCGGTGGTTCATGAGAGGAAGGACGGAAATGAAGACAGCGGGAGTGTTATCGACGGTGAGCGGATTTGGACGGGATGGAGAGAGCCAGGGTAAGGTAGGGGAAGGCAAGGCGCCACGCATCGCTCTCACAGCGCTCCTCCGGTGAAAACTGAACACATTAACAACAAAAACCGGGAAGAAGCAAACAACCGCGGGAGTCTCCAACCACCAAACCCCACCCGAGGCAAAGTTAACAGATACGCGTCGCCCTCCTCACGGCGACAAAACAACGTGGAATTTCTCACCATTAAAACTTTGGCAGCGCTTTCCAGCTGTGTGATCACTTCTGGTGCACCGACCGCCGCCATCATCGTCCCTCTCCAATGACGCGCCATGCGCTCTGCATTGTGGGATTACAGCGCTGGTACCCGGCAGGGTTCAACCCGACAACCTCATCGTACAGCCAGTAGGTTATGTAATCCAGGCAAACACATATTTACGCTAGGGTCAAGTGAGGATTTGTATGTCCTCGATAAATATCCAGATATCACATAAAAGCATTAGATCTAACACTGGCTGTTTAACCAGCTGGGTTCAAATAAAAGTTCTTTATAAGTTATTGTGCAAACTTTTGTACTGACCATTTAATGAAGAAAATCTTATCATATGTAGCCTAGTCATATTATTATTATTATTATTATTATTATTAATAATAATAATAATAATAATAATAATAATAATAATAATATACAGAGCAGTAGAGGAAAGCATCAGAGTACTTCACTGTCTAATTTTAAGTTCTTCTACTTCTTTTGTGTGTTGTGAACCCACTGACATCATTCATAAAAGACAAACAAAAGTATACTGACAGCACCTCCTCTCCCCTCCATCCCAATCCCATCAACACAGATAACATTTACAATAACGCATTATGACTATATAATAGTCTTTGGTAGTAAATCAAGCTATTTCCAACAGCCTGTGGTACCAGATTAAAGAAATGATTCCATATGCGACTACATTTCCTTTCACTGCCTCTCAGGACTGCAGGCACCCTTTCTAGGGATGAAAATCCTTATTATTTCTTTGTACCACATGCCAACTGTAAGGGTATCCCATTCAATCCATTTAAATATTATACACTTCCTTGCTGAGAACCATATGTCCCCTAAAAGTGTAAAATCAGTTTTATTCAAGTGTAATGTCCCCTTATAACATTAAGAAGAAGAAAAAAGGGATTGATAAGCATTTATATCCTGACCGAAAAATCAAGTTTATTTCTGCTGAAATACCATCCCAGAAAGATTTAATTATACCTCAAGACCAAAGACTGTATGTAAGAAGCAGCATGTAAGAGAACTTGCAGTTTATGTAGTAACAAATATTTCCTTTTGATATTTGCTTCATTGTGCTTCAGCATTTTTTAACTTAACATTTAATTTATAGCTATACTTTGCAGATTACACCTGTACATACAAGAGTTGATAGAATTATGGTATATGAAATAATGAACCACGTTTGTATATAAGTTTATAGTCTTGACTAAGTGCATTATAATGTTGCCTTCATATTAAAAACACTTGAGCTATGAATAAGACTAAAAATAAGAGTTAAAAATTATTATAAAGTTAATCGATCACATTCCATTCCCAAATGAATAAACAGAAACAAAGCACAAGTCCAAGTTGGTTAATTTAATTTATACATACATTTTACACACAAGGACTGTGAAAGCATTTTTACAAATTCTCAGTTCATACATAAATGTAAAAAAAGAGATAGCTGTCCACATTACATCATCTATAATACTGCGTAGACATGGATGTTTGAACATTAGAACAAGGGAAATTGAAAAAAGGGGGAAAAGATACAAAAAAATATGTATATCTGTATAAATATAAATTCAAGAGTAACAGAATTGCATCATACATTAAGGAGCATCAAAGACAAAAAGAGGCTCCTCAGAGTAGAAATACAAAATTAAAAGGATACACAAGTAAGTCTCGTGAAGAAATCAGATCGAAAGCATATCAAGTCAGTTAAAGATTGTCAGTCGTCACTCTCTAACCTTAGAAACCAAAAGCAAAAAACACATCCAGGAAACACCTCACACACTTTGTGGAACTCACACACTCTGCAGAGAGCTGCGGCTCTCGATATAAAGCTATTTTTCATGAAGCGGTCAGTCCTGGTCGATGTGGATTGGCAACGCAGCCAAACAGAGGTTTAGAGATATGGAAGGATGTCTGGTCTGACGTCTGGACCAGCTGTGGAAACACTGAATGGGGAAGAGTGAGAGAGCAGCACCTGCCAGCTTTAATCTTAACGACAGAGCCCTTGAACAAGGCGCTTCATCCATTTGTCTTCCAGTGGTGCTGCTTTGTAAAAGACAGTGGGCAGCTCACAGGCAGCACTGGCTCTGTTTTCATGCAGGATACTGACTTTAGTCCAGTTAAATCCACCATTAAAAACATGACAAAGAGCAAAAATAGGTTCTTTCACATCATGATCATGTTGGCTTTTTTGTGTATCCATGCAACAAATCTGTCAGTCTGTTATACGAAGTAAAAAAAATAAAGAATTTCAATTTAAACAATCCACCTCATAAATGAAAAAAGAGCAGCTTTATGAATTTAACATGACCTGAGTTTCCGCACTGTACGGCGGTGATAACCTTGTTTCCCTTTCTTAAAACGATATGTTGCAACCGCAAATACACCGAGTTATAGAAAATTACATCTGATTAGGATTTTCATGTGACTTTAAAGGGTGGTGTGTAAAAGCGTGCAAGGGTTGCTCCAGAAATACAGGGGGCAGCATATCACCAGTGTAACTGACAACCACTGCTCACTACACTCTGCTGTATCTTAGGCTTCTTTGTAGGGACTAACCCTTACCCTGGGGACAAACTGCCTTTTAGCTACTCAGCTCAGTTAGCCATGGAGCTAGTGCCCTATTAACTGACTGAAGTTTGCCTGGACTTCTGTAGATATTTCTGCAACTCATAGATAGATATACTAAACACCTTTAACGTAACATCAACAATGTTTGTTGTTGTTTCTGTTTCTTCGCAATCTGTCGGTAATGTTTTTTTTTAACAAATTCTGCTCATATCGTACAAATTGCCCCTTTAAGGGAGAGAAAAAAAAACACCTTCAGACTATACATCTCATCAGTTTTTGATGTCAGGAGTTATAATTCATGGTTTTGCCTACTGTCCCTCAACTTCTGCCTCATCTCAGTCTACTTACCGTAAGCTGCTGATGACAATTATTGTTGGTGCATGAAAACAAAGCCAGTGTGTGAAACAGAGTGCGCTCAGTCAACTTCCCCAAATCGAGAATAATAATAACAACTACAACAGGTAAAAGAGGTCTGTGAAAGAGAGATGATAATAAGAAGGCAATCTTTTAAGATGCTCACTTTAGAACACAAGGCACATTTACAGAAAAGACAAACAAACTTTCAATACATTGTCAAGCAAAGTAAAAAAAAAAAAAAAAGCTCTTGTAACAAGTCTGATCCACACATTTTCCATCAATCTGCATCAGAGAATCACTTAAAAGTTCAGATTCCTTTAGCATTCCCAGTCATTACGTCAAATTCTGAATACTGTTGGAAGAGTTTGGTCTGAATTGACCAAACAGTTCGGTTTGACACAGAGAGCAGTTACCATTCACTGATTGTCAATAAGCAAGAAGGTACTGGACGATAGTGTCGTCTGCTGGGCAGCAGAACATGGCACAGGTCTGTAGTAAAAAGACAGAGTTAATCAACACTTAAACTTGTGGTCATGTCGGATAAATAAAGAAAATGTACCAAACACTAACTCTTTGTTGAAGTTTTGTAAAATAGAGAAAGCTATTCATTCTTTTTTCCAAATTACATTTCCTGAATCCAACCTGCCTCACTCCACGTCTTCCTCTAACTTTTATCTACTCTGTTCCATCCCATCCTGAACCAGACTCCTTTACACCCTCCTCACCTGCAGTCAGGACCAGCCCGGCTGCAGGAGGTGAAGAGCCTACCATCCATGTTCTGCAAACACTGATCGTCACCATTGTTTCCTTCGACGCGCGCGCCAACATTCAATTAGAAAGGCACATTACTTTCAAAACCCAAGCACACTTGGCACTGAAGCCAACACTTCGTTAAGCCCAACAAAAGAAAACAGGTACACATGTAAGAACAATTATAATAATAATGTAAATAATATTAACCACAATATTAAGCAGCATGTTGTAACTGAAAAGAGAAAATATATAAACCAATATATTTGTACATTACAGTACTAAACGTTCAAAAGGATATTAAGTGTTTAGAAAACTAAATATAATGTATTTTTTGTATTGCACATAGTCATACTATCACATGTTTGCTGTTGTAAGAACATGTTGCTTTGTGTTTTCATGACTGCCTCCAGAAGACAGAGGAGGCTGGTTAAGTTACAATGCAACTGTGGGACTCATCTTTGCAAAATAGCTGTAAAATGTGCATCTTTGTTTGTGTGTGTGTGTGTGTGTGTGTGTGTGTGTGTGTGTGTGTGTGTCTGTGTGTGTGTGTGTTGGAGCCAGATGATGGATGGAGTGTGCTGACGTGTGCAGCCCGGTGGACTGTGAGACTGGACATGGCTGGTCTCTCTCCGTCTCCCTCCATCTCTCTCTCCCACTCTCTGCCTCACTCCCTCTTTGCTTCACTTCCTCAGGGCCAAACATGTCATGTCACCACCGCTCACTCTCGCTCCTTCCCCTCTCTCTCTCTCTCTCTCTCGTTTCCTCTGTCTCTCCCGGTCTTGTACCGCTCTCCCGTGCTCTCTGACATTTAGTGGTGTTGCAGGGCAAACGGCAGCTTTAAGACATCAGACATATTTTTATTAGACCTACCCGTCATCTGCTCAGAGCCAAAGGCACGGGAGGGTGATCAGTTTGACTTGCCTGTCCATCATGATCCCTCACTGTCGAAGTTTTGGGTATATTCACAGGTGAGGGAAGAGATGAATGAGATTTTTGAATTGAATGAAGGATTAAACTCCTTCACATTGGCTCATCAGTGATTGCTCATAACAGCCAAGAAGAGAAAACGCCACATACTGCACCTGTGACTGTTGCCACACGCAAGTACAAGTATTATCAATGTTTTTTTTTCATTCCTAAATTGGTTTTCTTATTGATTATTATTAATTGATCTGTAGTTATTAATCAGTTATTATATTATATCATCATATTTGAAATTATTTGCTAATTATTTATATTAGTTATCTATTATTTAAAATTAATTTAATCTAGTTAATGAATTAATTTACATTTTTACATTTTATTGCCTCATCCAGTGGTTTTCTAAAATATGACTTTTACATACCACTTTTATATGCTTTGATGCAAAGATGCTGCTAAAAAAAAACTGTGGAATTATGACTATACAGTCTCTATAAGAGTACGTCTCAACTTTTCCCCATCTTCTAGCTTTAAAATAGCAACAACATTTTAAAAAAAAATTGCAATACTAATAGTATCATAGTTATTAACACTCACTTATTTTGCTTCTAGACAATTGAACTAAAAAATACCACCTCTTAATGCACAACTTTGTAAAAATTGAAAACAGGAAAATGTATTTCCACTATTTACTGAGCGATCATAGATAATTCATTCAAAAGTGTAGGAATTTCATAGTGCACCGTTTTCCTATCTGTGTAATAAGTCAACCTTCACCATCCAGCTTACGTTTTATCAAGCCTGTCTGTCAGGGCTGTCTCAGGATTTTTCTTCGGCAGAAGTTTATTAAGATCCTCGCCGTCTCCATTCAGTAGGTCATAATTCACTCAGGCACCTGCTCTGACTGTTCTGTGTTTATTTTACCTTGCCACCGTTTGATTCCCAGCAGAGGAAGACTTTCAGGGTTTCAGGGACGTTCCTTCTCTTCTCCAATCAAGCACACTGTCGCTGAGTAGGGAGTGCGTTGCTAGGCAACTATGAGAACCCGATGACAGGGTTCAAATGGCGGTCTTGTGTCTGCAGAGAGCAGACCGACTCTGTCTATATCACTACTTCATTGGATTGATGATTGTTGATTGTTGATTGGGGTATGGTAGTGTCTCTTACACTCTATCATTAATTAATTTAATGTAAATTATCTGGAAATGATATGAATTGATTTGAACCATCTGACAGTGTCAGGTTTTTTGACAATGAGGCAGAGAGAGTTAAACTTTTTCTTTTTCTTTGTTGAGTGACTGTGACTTCTCAGTGTTGCCCCCTCTTTGCAAACTGTGGAACAGCAAGCACAAGTGTATGAATGATTTCTGATGTTACAGCTGAAAATCAATATGCAAGTGAATGGACTCTGACTCTGCTTCATTAGCACTGTAACCCTCTAATTCTGTTGGGAGAGCAGCAGAGTATAAATGTGGGCGGTGCTAAACACCAAAGATTCTCAAAGAGTAAACATAAAAAAAGGTTGCTGATGGAAAAAAAAATTAAAAATGACTGTCTATTATAGTTTAGACAGTGCAGAGCAACATTTGCCTTTCGTGTAATTCCAAGCTACACTTCACTCCAAAATCAAGAAATGCATACATCTTGTCTGTAGCACTGTTTATCTGTTATGATTATGTTGGTGTGAGTTGCTGAGCTGCTTCCAAAAGCATCAGTTTTTGATGACCTGGAAATGAGACTCAACAATCAACTATCTTTCTTCAGGAATGTATGTGTTTCGTGATGTTTTTAAGCGATTCATACCTCTGTGTTTTTTTTCTAAAGTTTATGGTTTCAAGAGAAGCTTGATTAATGCGAGCCTCTACATCACCTCATATACAGGCATGATGTAGTAAGGCAACACAAAGGTACCTTGATGTGCAAGTGCAGACAGTGCAACACACTATGGGCCACATAACTTTGTACATTGAACATTTGAGTAGCCAGTCATGCATTATATAGATAGCTGCAGGGGAGAGAATAGTAAATGGTATTTATGATGGCATGTACCATGAGGTGCATTGTTACCATAGCCTATGTGTGCTGTCTGAAGCAAGACTCGGTTGTTAGATGTTTCTGCACATCATAAACTTGCAGTTGGAAAAAGTGTGTTGATCGTGTCAAAATGTTGCTGCTCCACAGGCTGGAGTCGGAGAAGACCCGGGCAGCAGCTACGGCTCAGGCTGAGGCCCAGTCCCAGGTCCAAGATGAAGTGTCCAGGATCCTGTCTGTGGAGCGGGCTGTGGCCAAGGAGAGCATCCAGCATGCTGTCATAAGAGAGAGGATCGCCACAGAGGACGAGAGGCTCCGCGCTCAACTTCTCGTAAGTCGACGTGTGGCAGCTGCAGTGAACATTACCACCTCATTTTTATTTTGTTTCACACATTTAAACACTCAGTTGAATAAACCTGCACCCCAGCATCAAACAGACACTGAACACTGTATTCTAGTCGTATGACCTTGCAACCGATGAGAGCAATTTTTACATTAAGATAGGTGCCACTTTCTGTTCACGTGCTCCTGTTCTATCGTGCAGACACACAGATGTGAACCTATTTGCTGAAATCGACAGGTCACGCCTGGTACAGTGACAAATGTCAGGGCCTATGTGTGTGCGCAGTTATTCATTCAAAGTTATTTCCAAGACATTACAGCTTTATCTACAAAGCACATATTAAGTTCATTTTAAAAAACAAACTGTAAATAAATCCCTCTTTGTTGTATCCACATCTCTCAGCTCGATATTTTCATCCTCTTCCATATCTCTGCCTCTTCGTCGTGCTGTATTATAAAAGCTACCTTCATTTTTAGGCGGCCCATGTCTTTATTTCCTTTAAATTGCCCTTGTAAACATTGTCAGATGAGTGTTCCTTACCACAAACACACACACAGGCAGCGTATTGTTTTCAAAAAGAAAACACATTTTCCCCGGAGTGCGGCTGCTGTTTACAAACCTATGCTATTGATTATATAGCTCATTTCACACGCTCATCGCAGTAATAGAAAAATGAATCATTTTGTTGCGAGGGAGAGGAGCGTTGACGTGATTCCACGCCGCAGGACAAGTGTATGAGGGATCCCTCGTTCGGAACGGCGATCCAATCGAAGGAAAAGAGAGGCAGCGAGGGAGGGAGAGAGGAGAGAGACGGCAGTGGAGGGAGACACATGATGTGATGTGTTTTTTTTTTTTCCCTTCAGCATTTGTGAAGAAAGCTGTTTCAGTCGTAAGTTTGCTGTAATTTAATTTCTGTTGTTTTTCATAGGGAGGGGGACAGGGCAAACGAGGAGAGGAGTAGGGAGTAAGGGCAACAATTGAACACCTGCTTTGTGTCTGTAATATATGTGCAGGACCTCGGGTGGTGGGTCTCACTGAGCTGTTGCAGAGGAAGAGCCCTTGTGCATGTCATTGGCGTCATGCTCCTCAAGTGTTAACTCCCAGGACTTAAGAGAACTTTTCCTCCTAGATGCTTTCGCTCGTGGCCTCAAGGCAAACCTAAGGCCATTAACAGCCTTTGAAACTACAGATAGCAGCACTGCAGCGGCTACGCATTCAGTATAAGAAGGAGCATATGCACACACACAATTATATACAGCCTTTGTTTCATTCTTTGTTACTTTTTTATTCTCCAGTTTGTCTCTACTTCCTTTAAAGCACACATATCTCAGAAAAAGAATCATTGTCAGAGGGTTTTTGGTGTTGTGCGTGTGTGTGCGTGTGCACGTGTGTGCTGGTGTGATAATTTCCTCAGTTTGAGCATTCTTTTGGAGTGCTGGAGTTTTAATAGAATCCGGCGACGGGTTATCAGTGGAGGCGCAGTGCCGTTCGCACCACTCATGTAATTGTCAAGTCAGACGTTTCCGTACAGCCACTGTTCTTTTCAACTGGAAATGGACTTTTCGTTTTTTTAAAAGGCAGCCTCTCGCCCGAGACGTCGCCTGCCTATTGTTGTTCCACGTCGTGTTTGTCAAACTCCGGGATTGTCTGCTACCCGCAGTGAACTCATCTTTGATGAGACATAAAGGCATGTTTTTAAAGGATTTCTGTGTGTATATCTCCCTTTGTCCTGCCTGTCTGTCTTTCTGCACCTTTGTGTCTCTGTGTTGGGCTTAATTTGTTTTTACTTAAACTGGCAGTAGACAACTTCTTTTGCTTGAAATTAAGATGTAAATATTGATTGCACAATGTAATGTCTATAGATAATGACACTATCTGTGTTGAGATTGGTTCCATGTAAGAATCACTTTCACTATGCAATTCTGTCCAACACCTGGTACGAAATCGCCTGTGAAAATGAAGACTCGATTATGGTACAACCCTGTCTGCTGTCATGTTTTGTATTATAGTTCAGTAGCTTTAACACTGATCGATTAAACACTCTATGTCACATATTCTTCTCAGTTGAGATATCACACAGCTTTACTTTAATTGAACTCTACTATACAACAGTTGGCTAGTTCCACTGTTCAACACTTTCAAATTGTATTAGCTGTCCTGGCCTATTCACATGCACTCGCTATCTAGATACTGTTCAGTAGCAGGTATTCTCCCTACAGTGTCACCTAGTGTCCGATATACTTTTCACAATCCATGGATGGTCGGTCGTGTGGACCAGCATTTTGGTTCTGTTCATACTGCAATGAGCCTGATTAGAGTTCATATGTAGGAAACACTGGGTAGAACATCGGCAGCAGAAGGCAGAGGTTGTTGTTACCAGAAATCCCTCCCCTGCTTTTCTTTCTTTAACACCTGCAGGTATCAACATCTTTTTAGGTTGATTGTTGTCTTGCATGTTGCTTAATGCATGAGTAGACTCATGAATCAATCTACACGTCTTAAATTTGATGACTTTGACACTGAAGGTGTCCTGTTCTGTGAACATTATGAAATGATTACTGCATGTATTGACTGAATTCAGATTTCATCTACCTAGGTTGGTCTTCATATACCTGAGTGGGATGCCCAAGTAGCCGTTTTTTTGTAGTTTCGTCTAGTATTTATTTCTTCTTTCTCAGTTCCCAAATGGTGTTGATTGTTTCTTTACTGAAGTTTGGAAACAAATGCAATGTTGGATCTGAGGAAAATGGAAAGTAATCCGGACATTTCTTGACGGTTGACAGCAATGCCAACAATAACACTTGGAAACGCTCAAGGGGGGAGTTGAAAAGTTGTTTGTATTCACTTAAAAAAACAGGAGCAGAAAAACCTGCTGCCAACACAATAGACTTGTAATATGCATATGAGCATATGGACTATTTCTTTGCTCATTTTCACCTGACATGCTCTTAACTACCCCTCTCATTAAGTGCAAGACCCCCTCAGCATAGGTTACCCAACAGATTAAATTTACATTGTTGTAAAGCACAGACGCATCAGCGAGTGGGAGGTGAAATTGGTTCTGATCGCTGAGCAAAGTCAATAAGTTGGTGGAGAAAGATCTCCAGAGGGGTGTTGCTTTGCTGTCTTAAGCTCATAATCTGGTGGCTGATAGAGCTTTCAGAGGTGATTTGTTCAGTCCTTTTTCCCCAGTAAACCTGGTAACACCTCTCGTATTATCCTTAAGGCTGCACTGTTAAATCCATGAGCACCTAATCAAGACGTAAGATTAGGTCAACTTCTTTTTTCTTTATTTTTCTTCACTCTTGCTTTCATACAATATTTAGCTTGTTGTCTGAATCTCGGTACACAGAAAAAGTGTTAGAAGCTATAAAATAACAACAATGATAATAAAAATAATAATTTTGAGACATGGTAAGGAAAATCCCTTGACACTCCACATCCTTTTACCCAAGTAAAACCCAAAAAATTACTTTCAGGCTGAACAAAAATCTACTGTTCGCTTCTACTATATTCCCATGAAAAAGAAATCTTGTTTTCTTGTAAATTGCAGAAACAAGTGAAAGTGTTTTGAAAACTGTTGGATTTATCTCAGCCCACTGGCAGTTTTAGTGTCAAGAGAAATGATATTGTTTTGTTTTTTTCAGTATTGTGGAAAGTGACAAAGGAGAGCGTTGACGACATGAGTAAACACCCCATGTGTCATCAATCAATCTATTTGTCACGACTGTGGAGGACTGTTCAACTGGTTTGTTATAGACAGAAGAAAGAAACACAAACAGAGAGAGAGAGAGAGAGAGAGAGAGAGATGATGTACAACTCCAGAACTGGACTATTTGCTGGAGATTGTTTTAGGTAAAGGTTAAATATTTAATCAGAATTTGAATGTTTTTTTATTGTACATCATGCCTTAATTGAATGTGAATTGACCTGAATCCTGCTCTCATGTTCCTTGCCACTGGAAAAAAACATTTGTCTATGGCAGCTGTAGTTCTTGTGTTCTTTGTCCAGCGGCGTATTGATTTGTCCTCCTCATTAAGACACAGGTCACGGTGAGCAGCAGGACCCTCATACTTTCCCCTCCTCTACTTCACACACAACGAGGGCGATGCTGGGAGCAGTTATGCCTCCCCACGCTCAACTATAATGGCCGTAACCTCTGCAACCATAGCTGCACCAATTATAGTGACACCCATTCAGGAGAATTGCCCCGAGACATGGGGTTAGTTTGGGGTTGGGTATCGTTTAGATTTTATTGATTTAGATTCTTTGTCATACCGTATTAAGTACCAGGAGAAAAACATTTTTCTGGAAACTAATGCAAAATCACCATTAATTTTAGCTTATTTAAGGAAGCCAATAACAGTAATTTTCCATGAATGATGTATTTCATAAATATTTTTTGATAAAAAATGGCTACAATTACAGAAGCGCAACTGTACTCTTCCTTGTCATGCACAAGTTGAATGTCCTTGTACTCCCTGTGTTTCTAACTACCGTAGCTGTGGTCTGGAGACTAATGACCATATTATTACCTTACCAAACTCTAATTTAAGCTAATTGAAGCACACAGTTTGGGGGATTTAAACTTGTTACGTAACAGTGTTGTAAAAAGTATCCAAAACCTATACAATAAATGTACTGGAGTAATAGTTTGCTTTCAGAATGTTGGGGAGTGGAAGTATAAAGTAGCAGAACAAGTACCTCAAAATTGTAAGTCAGCACAGAACTTGGGTAAATGCACTTGGTCAAATTCAATCCCTGTAATTTAATACAACACAGTGTAGCTGAGACCTTATATATTTTCCTACCACCCTGGAGGGAGCGCTTGTCCTTCAGGCTTTTCCACCACCAGTCACTCCCCTCCCTGTCAGGCTGACTGGCAGTAGCCAGCCACCAACTCCACCAGTAATTGAAACTTCACAGCAGCGTAGGCAGGGGTGTGTGCTGTCTTTGTCATTGTTGTTGGGTTCCTGGGGTTCTGTTGTCTGAGGGGAACATGTTCAGTGTCAACGCTCACACATGTTCTGCCACTCAGGGGGAACCACAGTAAAGGAAAGGGAACACCAGCAGAGATAGGGGGTTTATAGTAGTTAGCAGCACAGCAGTGTTTTAGAGTTTTCCAAATAGATTCGTGTCGCATGGTGTTTCCTTTGATCAGCTATTGGAAGGATAAAAAACGAGAGACATGTATTTCCGTTTGAATGATTGACGTTTGAATTAGCCTTTGATGATCCATAGTTTTTGGAAAGCTGTATTTGGCATGTCTAATTTCGCTCTTCATGCAAATTGTGCCCGCTTCTTCAGAGAAAAAGGTTCATTTCCGAGATCACAGCGCCTACAGATAACAAAGGGTCCGTCCGGTCAAATCCGCGCTGAAAAGAAAACAAGTCGCCGCGCTTATTGCTGTGTTGTTATGTCTTCAAAATGCTTGAAAATAATGAAGACAGACTGTGATCTTGTCATCATGCGGTCGTTTTGAATAATTTTTATATTAGTGCGAGTCGACGGCCTGGCGTGGAAGAACTCTGATTTGTGACTTTATGTGCTCAAGATGGCTTTATCAAGGAGTTACTTAGTAGACTCATTACACACAAATAGCCCCCTAATTGGATAACAGCTCAATTAGTGCTTAATCAATTAGGAATATGTGATTCTATGTAGTGGATACTGGCTGAAGACTGAAGGAGCTAAGTGTAAATACAACCTTGTCTTGTGTACTACAAATGATGATGTTGATTGAGACATATACTAGCACAGAGCATGAATGGGTCATGTAACGCTTTTACTCAGAGTCTACATCCGTCTGTCAGTCCACACATCTTTGTTTTAATAAAATTATAGACTTCCACCGTTCCCCCTTTTTGATTTTCAACAACTCTGCTCCCCGCGGAGCCAAAGTGGCCCACCGGCCAATCAATCACTGGCCAGAGTGTTTCTCCCAGACACAGGCTCAAACCCTGAGGCAGACTTTTCAATCAAACCCAGAGTCATCAATCTTTCCAAGCTCCAAAACAGTGGCCTGGGTGGGGTCTACCTGGCGGCAATGGTTTTGTCTACTGCTGGCAACTGGTCTAAAACACTCAGATCTTGCATTAACTTTTTTTCATATTTAAGCTAACACTGTGATTGAGCGACACCAGGCAACAGTATAAAGTGTATAAATATGAAAAAGAACAACATTCTACATTTCTTGGATAACCAAACAAATCACACTAACCAAAGTGTTTTATTTTCTTTCCTTGCACATGCTATGTAACACATGTAGCAATCATGTCAAAGGGACATGCTCAGAAACAAAAACAAAACAAAAAGATATGAGTTCGCAGGTACACAGCTGGAGACATGAACTTTTCTATCAAGAGATAGATGGACCATACCCAGCTGTGGTATAACATGATATTGCAGCACCACATTAGATCACAGTTTTACACAGTTGGAAACAGCTTGTTACCACTAGTTGGCAGTACAAGCTGGATTATTAGACTGGCTACAGTTACCCTTAAACAGGTGGTTCTTTATCATTCAAGGATCAATCACTAAAGCTATTGCCCAAGTTACAGGTCGATTTCCACGTGTGACTCGGAGGAAGCCTTGCTAGTTTCTCACATCTATTCAAACTGTGGGTGCTATATCAGCTCTTGATACCGGAGATTGTTCAATTTAATGTTGAAAGAGATGTTTGCGAATAGAGAGATAAGGCCCATTAAAAACACCACGCGACGTGCGCTGATTCCGTTTAAACCCAGAGCCTTGTTCCACATATCAGCCTCGTAGTTGTTTATCATGCTTTTGTCACTCCCTCTGTTTCCATCTTTATCTCTCTCCCATACACACAGAACACCAGTAGCTAATGTGATTTTCCATGATTTTTCCACCACCTCTGCTTTCGCAGCAAGGGATGATGCAGCGTGCCAAGAATGTTTGTTTGCTCCCTACACACACACACACACGCACACACACTCACTCAGACACACACCATCCATGTCCATCCTGTCAGAGCTCCAGGAGAAAATCAGTACCTACTCTTTCCTTAAACTGTGTTCCATTTGATGCTTGGCTGGCTTGAAAATTACTTTCGGTAAAGCTTAACATTTTTAATGCAACAAGCCCCCCATCACACACACACACACACCCTCTCCTCACCCTGGTAGTCCTCTCACTTCCAAACCTCTAAAAAATGCAGTCTCCAGCAAATGTCCTGTCTTTTTTTTTTTTTTCTTTGGAAAACCTTGTGTACTTCAGTCGTGCGCTGTTGCATTTTAGATACAGCCGACTGGACCTGGCTGATAATAGGGCGACAATTTAATTTCCCAGGTATTAAAGGAGACTTGCTGGGTTTTGAATTGGTGCCCGTTGGTGGTATTTAAGAAAAAAAATAGTAGGAAAAAATGCATTTCTTGTTCTCTCTACTTATTATTCTTTCTTTCCACATCACAGAGTATAAGGAAGATTGGGGGGAGAAAGGGTCCTCATTTCTTTTACTTTTGAATGAGATAAAGGGAGGTGGTGGTACACTGTGATTTACATATATTTTTGGATTTGCTCGACTTGCCGAGGACAAATTGCATCCTATCTTTGACTCCAGTTCTCTGAGCTGTTGTAAGAGTTACCCCCGCCAGGCTTGATGTAACTGGATTTAGGAGAACTGTCAGTCTGTTTGATTAGTATGCTTTGCAGCTGTATTATGGAAGGGGTTAGCGCAATCTGGTATCGATCACAGGTTGGGTTTAGCGTAAAACTGTAGGTACTTACATATGAGACAATGAGATATGAGTAATGAGATATTTGCTTCAGTTGGTGAAGAACACATTTTCCACAATTACATCAGTATTTTACATGGTGATATCAAAAGTCTTCACGTTATAGAAACAAAGCAAGATGGATTTTACGGTGAATTGGGGATCTTGGCAAGGGTTTAATTGGTCACGCAACCCTATTTACCATTCCATCAGACCACTCTTACCAGGAAATGCATGAAACCCAAGAGCAAAGTAGAATGGCACCTCTGCTCTCCAGTATGATCAGAATGTCATTGACTGGCCCAGAGGGGGATCTACAATTACAGATCTTAAAGGCAGACACTAATAGGCAAGCCACTGTGGCCATATTGTTAAGTTTACATGGTACTTGGGACTACTACATGGGACCTTACAAACTAAATACCCCCTAGAAACTGGACTTACTTAAGCCACTAAAAAATTTATTATCAGATGTTTGCCAGTTAATCTTTCTCATTTCCTGAACGTTTCCTTTTGGAAATGCAAAGCTTTCATCCCTGAATTTTGTGTATGAGGCAGAGGCATGTTTTGTCCTTGAATGTGAATGTGAATGTGTGTCTGTTTGTTCACTAGATATGACATGATTAAATGTGTGTACAATGTAAGAGGTCAACATAAATGAGCAGATATTCTGGCTGCTCCGTTGTCCTTTGGATTGTTTCTTACTGACAATGTACTGTACATACATGCGTCATTTCTTTTTCCTCTCTCATTCTTTCTTTCACCTGTCTTTACTGCTCCCACTTTCACATCTTGGAGGGTGTCCACTCAACCGTCCTTTACATATTGGCGGCCGGACGTCACCCCTGCCCAGGGTGTGGTAGCCACACACCGTGCCAGTGTTAGGGTTAGACGGGAGGTCAGGCTCTAATTGGCAGGGCCTGTGGCTGGCACTCTGCGCCCGGCCCTTACCCTGTTAGCTAATTGGCACCGCGAGCGGCCAGCAGCGGTGCCGAGATATGGCAGCGCTTCGATTGATGGATGGATACTGGTATCAGGAAAGCTTCTTTCTGTCAAGAGAGCTTGTACAGTCAATTTACTGCCTCGGCCTCAACGGGCGGTGTATGTATTTATGTATGTGTTCATCCTCATTTGTTCTAAACATTTTGGAAAGCTGACAAGACACATAATCGAAACGGAAACATATTACCAAGTAAGACTTTCAGTAGATACTATGAATAACAGCAAATTTGAGCTTTGTAGACTTTCCATTCATGCGCTTAATGCAAATGAGAAAAAAGCTTCAAAAAAGTATACTCTTAACTCATATTAGTGAATGCTAGAAGATTGGTTCTTGTGAATCTTAAACAGGTAAAGACACTCATCCAACAACAACTGTATAACCATCATTTACTGAAAGATTGATGGGGATTTGTTGGATTTTAGAGTTTTCAGTGGAGCTGTGCGATATTACGATATATATTGTAGTGTGATATAAAAATGTCTACCGTAGGATATAACCCTCTGTTGTTTATATCGTAATTTTAACGTGTAGGCTACTTGTTTAGCACTGTTGTTACGCTAACGTTAGCGTACACTGCGGTTGTGATGTAATACGCCGTGTAAAGCACAACTCAACGTCGGAATGACCGTTGAATATCCAAGTTTTGAGTTTAAAACAAGTTCATTGTATGAAGGCGAATGTAACTACAGCAACGCTACTGCTTTGTGGCAGCATTTTTATGTCACCCGCAAGGACTTGTTTACGGCACTGGTCGCTCGGGAGTAAACGGAGGCAAAGCAGCATGGCGGAGAC
>OMLP01038684.1:0-10489 GCA_900302685.1 Spondyliosoma cantharus | reverse complement strand
AACAGAGAGAGAAGATGGAGAGAGAGATGCAGAGACAGGCAGACAAAGGAAAGAAAGAGAGCAGGGATCACTTAAGGTATAGTTTAAATAATGTTTAGGTGAACAGAAAGATAATAGCTTATTTTGTACTTACATATGCTGAGACAAAAGGCTGCATGGACCTTGGTGCTCTGAGGGAGACAGAAGGCAGAGGTGAGGTCAGATATGTTAGATTCATCTGATACTGTCCCTTCTAGAATTAAAATAAGAGCTATTTAGTAAACTAAAAAAAAAAAAATAAATGTAAACTCCACATCAGGGAAAGGCAAACTTTCACTCCAAATATACCCAAAGGGAAGAGAAAGAGAGGCCAGGTGGGTCAAGAGAACAGTGAGAATGAGACTGTTTCAAAAAAATGTACATTGACAGTATTGGTGTCTTTAAAATAATGCAATAATAGATGGTTGCATTCATTACAGTCACTCTGTAAAAGTAGTAGCCAAGTGAACACGGAACAGTACAAAACAAGTACAGCCAACACGTCACATAATGAAAAGTTAGTATATCGTTCTTCCATTCTTTCATTCTGCAATAACAAAATGTACAATTCATTCATGTATTATCCTTCATCCACTCTAGTTGTGTATACTTATACACACACACAAATGTGCATGCACACACACACAAACAAACAAACACATACATAAATATCTTACATACGTTGCATTTGTGTTTTCCTCTATAAGAGAGATGGAGCTCAATGTAATCAGAATTTAGATATAAGACTGATTCACTTTATGTGATTAATTTTCCTCCTAAGTAATAAATTAGTCAATTGATTAATTAAATAGTGGAGGTGGTGACTATCTAACAAGTGATTATTAATATTTAGTGAGAATGCTACAAATAAGAGACATTCAACATACTTTCCAACTTAAACATGGCCAGTCCACATGTTTGAATGTGAGGGTCTGATGGTCAAGACAACTGAGAATGAGGCAGAGACATTTGGGTGCTCGATGCCAGAAATTAATTCGGGGTCTTTTCAGATGAGGGTCCCTGGCCACGTTAACAACAAAGCCTGATGTAAATGAAGTAGAAAAGAAATAGTTTCTATTTCTTTTCTACTTCATTTACATGATGACCCTGAAATACTGGTGCTCTGGAACCAGAGTGTTCCATGACAGAGAGCTGCTGGTGATGCTCTATAAGCTGTAGACACACACACACACACACACACACACACACACACAGACAGACACGTTTGGGATAAACACAAGCCAGACATAGTGCTCAAGTAGGCACACACACACACAGCATTGTCATTGATGATTGATTAAAAGTCCAATTTGAATGAGCTTGGCCAAGAGAGTAATAAGTGGTCCACCAACTCAACTGTCACTTGTCTATGTGTGTGTGTGTGCGTGTGTGTGTGTGTGTGTATGTGTGTGTGTATGTGTGTTTGTGTTAGTAACTGTTTGTGTGTTTGAAATGGTGCCAGGAGCCCAGTGCACTGCACTCAGCAAGATGTTAAAGATAATCAGAGGCAATAGCACTGCACAAACCCCTGCTAGCTGCCAAGCTTGCTACAATATGGTGCTTAGCTGGCACAGGCTCTTTCTTCAACACATATATTCACAAAGTAGAACAGTTTTTCTTACAAAAGTCTATTTATCTTCAACCAAATCCAAACACTTTTTCTTGCAGAAAAATAGGAGGATTAAAACAGTACATTTTTTAAATACAGTGTTGCTGTATGTTTATGTTGTGGTTTCTATTATAACAGGTTGATTACATTGGTGCTTCTAAACCCATCTGGGGACAATGAATGTTATTTCAATAAAAATGCAAATAAAGACTATATACATGTTGATGCGAGAGGAGTAAGAGGTTTTTCATAAAATATGATTGAAATATTTGACCTTTTGGATAGAAAAAAATCTTCAAACTGCTTGAAGCTGATCGGGGTGAAATTTGGAGCGGAGCAAGCAACAGAGTTTACTATAGAGATAACAGAGGATTTGTTGTTTAATTTGATTAGGAGCCCTTATATATCTTATATGACACATGAAGTTAGTCTTTTATCTACTTTAGTTATCCTTTTTGGCAGTCCAAGTGAAATCATTCAACCAAGGGTCTGCGTTAGTCTTCCTAACTTTATTCTTAAGAGGGGTAATGGAGTCTAGGATAGATGGACAGGACTTGTGCAAGAGGTCTATTAAAACATCAGTTTTAAATCGGGCAGAGGAGGATTCAATAACACTTTTGGCTGGGCAATCAGTCCTATAGGCACTGGAAAACTGGCTAGGTGTAGTGGAATTTATCATTCAGGAGCAGGTTGGGACAGGCACTTAAGGTATGGGTAGAGAAAACTTGGTGTCAACTAAAATAGCCTTGTGGTAGATACACAGAACCAAATTGCTAAGTGAAAGCCAAAGAAAAGGACTCGGTCAAGATTTCATCTTTTTTTTGCTGGCCCGTTTCTTCAGTTTGACTCCCTTGTGAAGCCAAAGGTCCTTGGTCGGGTGTTGGGCAACCGGGATGGTGGAGTCCATCTCCGCTTCAGCTGGAGTGTCAGCAGTGGCGCCCACTACGACCTGGGATTCTAGGTATTCTCAACTGTAGCAGGTACAGAGTGTCTTTCCAGCTTGTCGATGGTTTGGTCAAGCAGAGATCGTTGCCACATCTGGATTGAGAGGTGAGTGGCGGCATGCGGGGGCCAAATGTTAGCTGGGGAGACAGTCGAGACTTCAGTCGCTGGATTCACTCCAAATCCAGGCATTCGATTACTAAAATCCTCTAATGGTAAAAAACATGAATAGTGAAACTGTCTAAAATGTTTATCGGAAAACTTAAACTTGGCTTAAAACATGACAAAATGTGAATTTATGAAAGTGGCAAACAGGCCAGACATGAGCGAGAAAGATCAACTTGTCTGCCTTATTCGGCAGATGTTTGGACCTCTCCTGGCTTATAGTGTTCCTTGCATTCGAAAAAATTATTCTCTTTCTCTTGGTCACAGCAGCTGCCTTCTTCAGCCTGTCCTAGGTGGTGTCATTTGCTGGCCTCCCTTTACATCTAGGGTCCATTGCTATGGCTTCATTCAAGACGGCTTTAAAGTTCCCCTTCACCTTCATGTTTGATGGTTGCCACAAACTTCATGCTTCACACTGACGTGCTCCTTCATTTTTTGAGAGATGGGTATTAGCTGTCCACAGGTGGCTCACTGTGGATGTGACAGAGCTAGACAAACTCCTTAGCCTCATGAAAGTCCTCATTCTTCAGGCAGTCCAGGTTGTCCTTGGTCATTCCCTTTTGCAGTTGTTGGTCCAAAAATGCTCCATAAATCTGTAATACTAGACAGAAAGAGTTCTATCTGATCTAACTGGTACTCTGAGTATGAGTGAGTGTTGTGGAAGGCCTGAAACAACAGAACACAGCAGGGGAAGGGTTTTCCCCATCATTGGAGATGCAAACTCTCACACACACCTGCAGTGTGTTGGCATGTTGAAAAGCCCAGGTCTTCACCTTGCCTTCTGCCAGATGATTTTGGCCAGTTACTAAGTGGTACATGGCAGACATTTCCAGAGGCTTATTTCTAATGAGAACTTAGATTAATTTTGATCATGAGCTAACCTTGTTTCTCCTTTCCTGGTGAGTCTGGATTTACCCTGAACTACTCCCCTCCACCTGCTGCCCTGTTCAGCTCTCCACTCAAGAGACACCTTCTTGAGCCATCCACCATTGCCACTGTGTACCATCACCCTGTAGGGTATATACATTGATTGCCACACAATATAACTACCACCTTGAATTTTGTCCTCGCTGCAGCGGCCCGGGGTTCGAGTCCTGGCCTGGGCGCCCTTTGCTGCATGTCACTCCCCCTCTCTCTCATCCTGTTTCCTGTCATATCTGTGCCTGTACTATCATTAAAGGCCAAAAAAATACTTAAAAAAAAAAATAAAAAAAATAAGAAATAATACAAAAACAGTGTGTATAACTAATCACCCTCCTTCCCAAGTTCAAATCAATGGAAGACTCCAACAGTTTTCCCTCAGGAATGTCTCTGTATTAGGCACCATCCATCTTTCATTCAATTCTGACCAGTTTCCCAGTCCCTGCCGATTAAAAACATTGGCATGATGCTGCCACCACCATGCTTTACTGTGGGGATAGTGTTCTGAGCGTGATGAAAGGTGTTGCGCCAGACATAGCATCGTCCTTGATGGAAAAATTTTCAATTTTAGTATCATCTGACCAGAGTACCATCTTCCATGTGTTTGGGTAGAGTCTCCAATATGCCTTTTGGTGAACTCCAAATGTACTGCCTTATTATCAGTCTGCAGGATTTGACAACATCTCTGTATTGGCTCATTGAACTGTTGAATCCCTGAGATTGTCACCTACCACTCCGTTAAAAAACTGTTAAAGACATGCCCACCTTTGCCCATAGTATTATCACTTTTACACTGAAAATTAGAGTATATACGCTTGTTTTTTTGTTTTTTTAACAGATAAACCAGCTAATAATCAGCAAATATATCTATTTGCATTATTCTCCAGTGGACATGTTTGCCTTTCTGTTTTTTTTTCCCTCTTGTGTGTCCTACTAATCATCACAAATGTGCCTGTAAAACAGGGACCAGTAGAAAGTAGCAGATCATGTACCTCATCAGAATAAATACAGAGGACAAGAAGCTCTTTTGAAAAAGTCTTGATTAATAGTATTCTCAATTAAACACTGTTTTTCTCCAGTGCTGATAATGGAAGTAGCTGAGGAGTGAGACATCTTGCTGCTTCCTGAAGACTGGTGAGAGAGTACCCATCAGGCAGCTGAAAAGGCTCAGGCCACATGGAAGCCACTAACAACATTTACCTTTTTAAAATCTTAAAATTCAGTCTCTCTTTCAAACTCGGTGTCGACTGAATGATGTTGAAGTGCTGCTTGACAGACGAAGATGGAAAGATATTAACAAGCAAATGGACTGAACTCCAACTCACGTCACACCCCTGCACCTGAAAATGAATGTAAATTCGTCACCTGGGTGTTATGTTTACATCATAACAAAGCCAAACCGGAGGCGACAAATACCTATGACTACTGCAGGGTCAGTTGACACAAATGTTGTTTTCTTCTTGTTTGTCGTTTTACTAATGTTGTGGTGATCGTGGCTAGAGTATTTATTAAATCTCGGGAGCACATCCATGGATCAGGGTGAGTCACCAGCATACGGGCACATACCCATCAACAGTAACTGCATGAAGACCAGGGTTACAGAGTTATTATTTGACCAGTAAAAATAGCTACTCATGCTACAACTTGAGCTTGACAAATTGAAGTTAAAAACAGTCAGAGAAGGAATAGACTGAAGAGAAGATGTAAGCAGCTGATTAAGGACAGCAAGCTTTCAACTGGTGATGAGTTCAGATGAAAGTCCTGTGTCCCCTCTGAGCCATCTAATGATCTTGATGTTTTAGGAAACTGCTAAGAGGATAGAATGAGAGTTATCCTGAGTTTGCACATGATCTAACCACTAGTTGCACTGCTGTTCTGCTTCAGGTTAAATGATTGTGAAGGTTTGTGTGAAGTAATTTAACAACTCAGATCCTGTGCGTGTGGCTACATACATGAGTGAGCAAAAAGCAAAAAGTGATCATTGATCATTATATGTTGACGTAAAGAGGCAGTTTTGTGGAGTCCAGAGTTGGTAACGGTAATAGGGACAGGGTGATGGGTGGTGGTGGTGTGGAGCCATTTGGTGGGCATGGTAAAACGTTACAGGTTGAAGGTAAAAGTAACACAAAGGTACAGGAGCAAGAAAATGTATGTAATTACTGTCACAGAGGGAAAACTGGAAGGTGGACTGTCATTGGTTGAAGTTGAAGCCTAAAAATGCTTCCTATGGTGCCCATGTGAAAAGGGCTGGTTTAGCCACACCAGTTCCTCCAGTCGTCATCCCCTGATGGTTTGATTTCTGACATGTCTTAATTGAATGTGATATTTGCATTGAAGTTAAGCAGATATTCTATTTGGGTAAATGCTGATAAACCTTTGTATTGCTCCTCTTGCTGCGACGCAGGACCCCTACCTAACATACCTACAGGTCCTGCGTCGCATTAAAATCCAAAAGGACACAGTGAATTCATCTCCATGTGTCCCGGGGAAACAACATATTTTATCCCTGATAATGCTACATTGTGAGCAACAGATATTTGGATCAGGATAATGCTAGCAAACACACTCAGTAGTGTCATTGCATCATCAAACATATTTTTAAAGGAAAGCCTTTTGCTGATCTGTAAATGCTATGCTACCGTGTTCTACACTTTATTTGTTCTTATCTGCAACTATGCACTGAGAAAAATAAATCTGAGGAGAAGTAAATTCAACTTGAATCTGTGAAATCAACAATACAAATTCTAGTTAGTATCTTTACACAAGTATATCTAGTATTGAAGCCAAAAATATTTGTTCAATATACACGATATTGTAATTTTTTTTCGGATCACAAATAATTTAAGTAGTGTTATCCAATCTTTTTAAGTTTATCCACGCAACAAAAAACGATCTTGTTATCTTTACTGTGTTTCATTCGGTATTTCAAAAGACCAAATATTACATTACCCATAAGGCATCAGCGTTCCCAAGCACCAACGGATCTGCGGTGATTCAAAACCAACAGAGACATTAATGAGCGGGCAGAAGTTAATGAGGTAAGTTGAAAAGTCTTTCAAAGAGTCTGCTAGATACTACATGACTTTATTTTATTAAAGATAACGAAACAATAACATTTACCATTGGCTCATCGTTGTATTTGATGATACCATTAGTCAGTAAGAACGTTTAGAGAACTGGAAGGTAACATTAAAATATGGCTAGCGAGCACGAGAAGTTAAGCCAAAACTGACACATCCAGACACGACACCATGCTGCTAGACGGCTGGTTGCCAGCGTCGGTCCGTTGGTGGGTGCACTTACAACGAAACGTGTTTAGCACGTCGGGGTCCGAAGCATAATTTACGCCAGTGACTTGTAATATGTACCAGTAACTTTATTTCTTCTCCTTTTCCTTCCTTTACAGACTCAATATGTCTGCCAGACTTCGTGTCATACTGAAAGACGACATTCGCAAACTTTCCTTGCCATCGGGAATCCCCCAAACTGTGGACAAATTAATTGAACTATTGTTTAAGAGACATTTGCTATTGAGCAAGATTTAAGTTTGCAGTTCCAGGATCAAGATTTTGATGGACAGTTTTTTACTCTTCTTCAAACTAACGAGATAAAGGACAAAGACACCATCAAAGTGGTTCTTGTGGAACCAGAGATCATCTTAACCATTGAGGATTCTCTGAATGTCAAAGGAATCCAAGATAGCTTTGCTAGCAGTTGTGCTGATTCATCAGAGGATGCAGATTCTTGTTCTGCCGCATCCAGTGACACCATTATTCTGCGTTCTCCAGGAAGCGCCTCTTCCCTTCGTTCTGAGTCTTGGCCTGCTCAGTTTGAGGTACCTACCTTCTCCCTTGACACTGAGTTTATTCTACAAGCTGCCAATGAAGCCCACAAGAATGATGGAACCCTTCTCAACAATCCTGCTGTAAAATCCAACATTCTGGACAAACTTGCGGAGACCATCTTTGTCTACACCTATCCTTCTCAGGCACAAAGGGAGCAGGTTGCAGGGGCCTTGGTTATGAAACACCCATGTTTGAGAGACCCAGTGTCCTTCAATGGTTTATATAGTTGGCACAACAGCTTGAAACACAAACTTGGGAATTACAGAGCAAAGGTGAAACACCTTGGACTACCAGAGCTAAATGTAAACTGTCTGAAGAGAAAATCAGCTGCTGATAAAACTCCAGCAAAAAACTTAAAGAAGGCAAAGAAATCTGAGGTAAACTACCTCCCACCTCATCCTCAAGGTGAAACTGATGCAACCCTTGAAAAAGAGGGAGTGGAGCTTCTCTATGAACACAAGAAGAGAGACAACAACATGTTAATCAGTGACAAGATGGCAAAAACATTCTCACTACGTCGAAATGACATTATCCTCAATAAACCACCAGTGATTGACATCAAAGCTTGATGGCCTGCCCTCTTTGAGCCTTCCCAAGTATGTATATTTTTATATTGTCTTGAATGTTTTCAAATGAAGGGTCTAATGGATTTTGAGCTTGTCTTTTTTTTCCAGTTTTGACAGAATCCCTTGTATTGCCGTCACTGTTTGTTTTAGGGTTAATTTAACAATTGTCTTCTTTCCCTGTTTTTTCTGAAATTCTTTCTTTGTCTACTGATGTTTTTTTCCCTCTCTGTCTTGGTCTCTCTTAGATTGAGGAGGAATTTCAGAGGATCACACTGAAGCCATTGCAGTCCACATTCCTGGGGAAGTTGGATCAATTCTCACCTAAACTGTTGAGCATGTACAGGAGGAAGGGAGGAGCTGTGGGGAAGAAACTTGATGTGACCCTTGAAATGTTAGATGAGGTGTGCAATTCAGATACATTATACAGAATACTTGCTTAATAGAAAATGCTCTTCATGTGAGTAATAAGGAAAATAGTTGATACAATAGCTATTTGTGATCGATCTCTGTTATAATTTCAATACATTTGACTTTCAGAATATATTAATGAGTTTATGTTGTTGTTTACAAATGAGTTTATGTTGTAGCTATATGATGTTTGTGCTTAAAATTCTTTCACATGTATTTTGTTTGATGACAACAGCATTGAGTCCCGAACAGAAGCTGTAATCAGAGGCCTTATTCTCTATCTTGGAGAAAAGATAGAGGATTTAATCAAGGACTACCAGGTGAATAAGATATACCTCTGCCGTTACTCTGATTTGAAGTCCTGCCTGTTTGAGACAAAATATTTAATTCTATAGCTAAAGGTAGAAGTAATTATATGCCTTCAGGTTCTAAACTACTGATAAGTATTTTAACTTGTGAAAATAAATACATACACAGTGCAATACAATAGGGTCTTTTTAAAGCTGCTATCAATAAGCAAAGTAAGCATTATCTCTTTTTATTTTGAGATTCCTATTCATTTAAATGTTCATCAGAGAAAATTGTTTACACAGCCTTACCAAGTCATGAGTCTCCATTGGAGATATGCCTATGTTCTGTGTCTAGCACAGAAAACAACAACTAAACACAATGACATTTACTGAAGGTGAAATACATCTTGTAGTTAAGATGGACTGTTTGATATTTTGTGCTTTGCTTTCAGCCAATACCCTGACAACAGTTACCTGCTTGACCTGGCTGAAAAGAGACTTAATGAAGAATTCTGTGCATCCCTCTTCTTGATTAAGATGTAGGTTTGATTCTCTTGTGTGTTGTATTTCATAGATCTATGATGATGAGGATGCTGCAGATGTCCAGGATGCCCTTACAACATTTGTCCTCAACATCTTTGTGGTCAGCAAAGCTGGGAGCGAAGGCCAGACGCAAGTTGGGATAGCCATCGAGGGAGCCGAGGTACTTTTTGAGGTTCCCAATGTGGCACGTGCTTGTGCTTACCTTATGGGCCTCATCTATGCCCTGGAACTGAGCTACCCTAAGAAACTGAAGTACACCTTTGAGGTCTTTCAGAAGATCTTCTTGAGCAGGAGGATGGGAACAAAAGAATGTCCTCCAAGGTACATGATCTTAAGGTTAGTCTTCATGCCTAAAAGCCACACACGCTTCTTTGAAGGTTGAGGGTTTGAGTGACCCCCTTTTTTTGGTTTTCTGCTGCACTTTCTCAGGTTCCACTGTAAACTATAAGTTTTTGATACAGGTGTACAGTGCATTTTTATTTTTTTTTCTCGAGAATTTCATTGTTATTTTGCACTTTAAATGGCTCTGGTTAACCCAAGTAAATTAACTTGTCACTCTTTTTTGTTGAGAACCTGTGTTTGATTTAGGTTCTAATTGTATCAGAATGCAATCCAGAAATCTGGCTCTTCGGGAGTGAATTAACAGTAATTTGTTAGGAAGAATTCTTGTTCATTTTGTTCCATAATGACTCTTTAGAGGAAAAACAGCTTAAAACGTACTCTTGGCTATCTCATGTCTTGATGATTTTTTTCATCTTATTATTACATTGATGATTGTTAAATTTAAACTGGTTGCTCACAGTTGTATTTAAGCCATTTCATAAAATGGGCAGTTTGTTTTTCATTGCTGTTTGTTTCTCAATGTAGACAAAGAAGGAACTTTACATTTTCTAAATATGTCTATTTTGTAAAGAAACTCTGTTCTAGGCTGGAAACCGTGATCTTACCAGGGTGTGCACCATGCACTTTGTGTATTTAGAAAATAATCTCTGACATAAGAAATGCTTTTTTCCTTGCTTTTCTTTAATCTTTTTTCGCACTATCCACAACCTAGGAAACACCAAGGTTCTGGCTTATTAAGTGTTTCTGTCATTATCAGGCATGCAATTCAGATACATTATAAAGAATACTTGCTTAATAGAAAATGCAACTTTAAAAATAAAACTATCACTTCATGTGAGT
>OMLP01038672.1:0-15470 GCA_900302685.1 Spondyliosoma cantharus | reverse complement strand
TGTGTGTGTTTGTGTGTGTGTGTGTGTGTGTGTGTGTGTGATGGGTGGAGTCAGCTCTTACTGCCTCTCTTCCACAGTTCCAGTTTGAGAGCGCTGAAAGCATCCTCAGCATAGTCTGGACCAACTGAGAGGTCATGTCAGATTGTCAGCAAAGTTACAGGCTATCATTAATTGGTTGATTGATAGGCAGTGTAGTTGCTAATTAAAAAAAAAAAAAAAATGTATTCGCCTTTCAAGTATCACATTAAAGTACCAGATGGTTGGGCGCCACAGTAGCTTAACTGGTAGTGCGTGCACTCAATGTACAGAAGCTGTGACTACGCAGCTGTTCAGGTTTCAATCCGACCTGTGGCCCTTTGCTGCATGTTATCACCACTCTCTCACTCCGTTTCTGATCATTCATCTACACTATAAAGCCATGAAAAAGGCGAAAAAAAGAGGAGCACAGGATTGCAATACTTCATAAGCAATATCGGGAATAATAAAAAGAAACTTTGCACTTGTGCCAAACTGTACCACCAACAGAGCAGCTTCTTTCCTCTGGTCTGCAGGTTTCCTTGATTCATTCTCAGGCTTATTTTGTTCTCATAAAACCTGCTCTATTCCGCCTCCAATTGGTTGGCTTCGTTGGTTTGGTTCTCAATGTTTGAGACAAACTAACCCTAACCCTAGCTTACACAGACACTCTGTTAATGTCTGTTTTTGGTAGTGTTTGAGCTGTAGTAACTAGGGATGTCCTGATCCAATCTACAGGATCGGGAACGTTAGTCTTGCAAACCTGTGGATAAAATGTCTGCAGTGTGGAAATAACTTCAATTAGAAAGCAAAAGCAGTCCAACAGCGACATGTAACATCTGCAATATGACCGTTTCGCGAGGGGGTAACTAAAGAGCTGCATTTAATACTACTCATTTGGTACAATAAAATATTACAGAGAAGATAATTAAATTAATCGCTCTGGATAACCAGCTCATCTCTGTGGTAGAGGATCAGGGTTTTCTTCGTCATCTGGAGTTTTTGAATTTTGGTATGCCCTATGATCTCGGCATTATATTACACTGACTCCACTTTCGAGTTACAACCAAATAAAAAACCTATTAAGAAACAGCTTGGATGCAGGTACTTTCTTTCTTAATGCAGCTGTATTATCCAGGAAAACATTAGTTAAGGCTAAGTATCGGATCAGGACTTGGCATCGGCATTTAGTAAATATCAAAGGACTCGGATCGGGATTGGGGTAAAAAACCTGATTGGGAAATCCCTAGTGGTAACACTACCATTTACGTTATGGTATAACTACCATGTTAATCAAAGATACATTAATAGTTAATTACATTTTAATTAGTTATTTCACGGGTAAGAATGAAATGCTATATAAACCATTCCGCAACTGTAAAACAACTGTAACTGATGTTGTGTTAACATTACTAACATTACTAACCCTAACCCTGCTTACTAAATCGTTTCTCAGCCATTCATGTTTGTCAAAAGTGAAATAACTAACTAAAGTTTAATTTACTCAAAGTACCTTTTATTTATGATGGTTACTAGAGATGACCCCGAGGAAGACCCAGGACACGCTGGAGTGACTATGTCACCCGGCTGGCCTGGGAACGCCTTGGGATCCTCCCGGAGGAGCTGGAGGAAGTGTCTGCGGAGAGGGAAGGCTGGGCGTCCCTGCTCAGACAGCTGCCCCCGCGACCCGGCCCCGGATAAGCGGAAGATAATGGATGGATGGATGGATGGATGGGTTACTAGAGATGTGAATCTTCACTGGTCTCACGATTCGATTACGATTCAGCTGTCAACGATTCGAATGCAAAACGATTCTCAATGCATCGTGATGCATCTCAGTCGGTCTGTGTACTTTGCGGCCATTTGACGTCCGTTTTGAAGTGGAAAAACAGAAAGTGGATAATGACTTGTTTACAATATATCGCTTCAAAAACAGAGAACGAAAAATGGAAAATGACTCCAGGGCTCCAGACTGCATATTTAGCGACCAAAATTTGAGACAGCGCAACTAACTTATGCAGTGAATTTGCTGGCGTTTTATTATTTTTTATTACACTGGTACCTGGAAGGGGCGAGTCAAAGAATCTGGAATCTGGAATCACAGGTGGTAGGCCCATGTGTTGGGTCGATGTGTGTTCTCTTGACGCTTCCGCGCTTCCACCAGATACGTGTCCGCTGCGTTACGATAGGTTTCACTCTAGTCTGTTAACTTCCACCAGGGCTGCTGCGCTGCGTATCTGCTCCGTCCCAGCTCCGGCAGTCCAAAGCCCTCTGGAGCAGATACGCAGGACTTCTATTTCGGAGGATGCCGGAGCACGACGCAGCAATTCAGCTGAATTTAGCACAGAGCAGACAGGAAGTCACACACCGAAACAATATAACATCCGGTTACTTTTCAAAATAAAAACACTCAGTGTTGATGCCAGCACACAAATCTAAAAAAAAAGAGACAAATACAAGCTCTTCTACTAATCCTTCGGTCGGGAACACTTCATGTTGTTGTTTTCATAACACATACCTATAACTGCTGTCGCGAGTGATTATGCGTTTATCGGGGGAACTCCTTGGCCTCGGAACGCCAGTTGTCGACAGTACTGCGCCGTGGTGGACTCAAAACGCAACCGTTGGGGGTTGCCAGACGGCAGAGCAAAACCGGATCAGAGCCGTAACGCAGCGGACACGTATCCAGTGGAATCTCTGGGTTATTTTCTCCCCAATAAGCTGAGTATTGTGCCAGAGTCAAATCCTAACTCAGAGGATGAGTCCGAGTCTGAAGACACAAGTGTGGCGAAAAAGGGCAGAAAATACTGTTTTCGTGAAGAATGGCTGCGCGAATTTCACTGGTTAAGGTTTCTCAGAGAGACAAATTCGATGAACTGCAAATTTTGCAGTCGACATGTTACGAAAAACGTAACTTTGTCACTTTCCAGGATGTTTGGTGGGTCAGGATCTCAATCACAACACATTATAACAGCATCCATATGATTATAAACAGTCAGTTGGTACATGTTTAGATTAACAAGAGGACACCGGGGAAACACCTTGAAAACACACAGACCATCACATATACCATAACGCCTCTTTAGGAGCCGCAGAGCCGGCTTTCTGTGTGAATTACACAGCGGTTCGTCTTTACACCGGTGCCGCTCGGCTCTGTGTGAATAAACAACGGCGGAGAATTGGTGATAATGCGGCGTCTCTCTGTGAATAGGGCTAGTGTATGACACCCTAAATGATCTTACTGCACATGGCTACTTCTTCATCATTTAAAGTCTGCAGTGCCTTACACGTGTGTTGTTCGCTACAATGATTTTGTTTTCAGATGGCAGCTTTAAGATAAGGCATTCATTGACTCTGCTGCACACACTTCTCTCAAATGTGGACAGCAAAGTTGACAGTGGCTCCTCAGATCTTGGCTGATTAGTTGGGCTTGCTGTTATTATTTATGGTTGCAGATGTTAGCTTCAGGTGAAAATAGCTAACGTGATTAGTAATCAATGCGAAGCAGAAGTCACGCTTCTCGTCTCGTCCAGTTTGTGCTTCCCTGCAAGGTCATAAAATCTGACGTGCCTCAAGATGGCCATTTAAAAAATACTTTGTGAGTTTTTGTTTTATCACCTTGAAGATGATCTTGAATGGTTTTGGCTTTCATTCACAGGTTCAGCATTTCAAGTGCTTACCAAATAACTATAAATGTAATCACTGTACTGTGTATACACACAATAATCTTACATTCACTTTCTGTCTCCATGACTAGTAGTCATGACTTCTTATCATCGTTTTAGACTACACATGGTAGCCTGTGGAACATCAAGTTTTACTGCTGCCTCTTGTTGGGTTGTTACTAGCAGTTTTTCACTTTGTGGAGACTACTTTTTCATTGAAAGAATATTTCAATTTTCAATTTCAATTTCTTCAAATATTTGCATGCAGTTCCACCCTCAGGTAGCCAGCCAGAAGCAAATGGGTTACCAAGAGGCAAACTATCTGCTGAAAACAAAAAAGAAGATAACAATTGATGAATTAAAATAGTTTTGAATTACTATATAGCACTTATTTATACATAAAATATGTTACCATGCTATTTGGGGACTCTCTTTCAAAACAAAAGATGTTTGTGGATAAACTGAAACTTAACTCCAATTTCAGGTGTTTATGTATTTTATTGGGCTAAACACACTGCCTGCGTGAGCAGCATGTGTGCGTGGCAGAATGAGGTAATATTGTTAAGTCTCATTCATCTTAAATTAAGTCTCCTTTGGTTGACTTCCCTATCATAGAAGTAGTGGCTGCGAGCTATTAAAATGCACCCTTAACTTGAATACATTTTGTGATTTCTGTGTTTGAACATTGTAGAAAACATTTAGGATAACGTAAGCACAAAACTCAACAAATCATAGGATAAAGGTCTAGTCGTTTTAAAAAGAATTAATTTAAACAGCATCTGTATAGGAATGACTCAGTCCAAAGGTTTTGATCCATATTAGCTGTTGATGACTGTAACTGTGATCACTGTAAGCAGTTACATTACTATAGTTATTTCAATTCAATGCACAGAAAAGATTTTAGCATCAAAAATACACAGGATACCTATTAAAGGGATAGTTCGGGTTTTTTGAAGTGGGGTCGGTCTGTTCCGTATCGTAATTGCAGATCAGCGCAGCCTCAGTTTGGAACCTCTCGTAGAACCTCTGTATCCCTACGCATTAGCGCAACTGTGCAACAGGTGGTCTGTGAGTGGCGAAATACAGTGCGAGGCCCAGTAGCCCAGTACACTTGAACTGATATAGATTCTTTTAGCTGGGCCTTGTTTTAGGTGGTTAAAATTCGCTTTTCATCTGGACTCCATTCACTGCAGTACAAAGCTGAGTCTGGGCTGGAGAGGCTCTCTGCTTCTCCAAACTGAGGCTGCGCTGATCGGCAATTACGGTAGAGAACAGACCGACTATAGATATGTACTTTATATGACCCCACTTCAAAAAAACCCGAACTATCCCTTTAAGATTAAAACTAAAACAAACTGACTGGAAGGCTATAGGCTTAGGGTAACAATAACCAAGAACTGGCTGTAACACCTTAAGCTAACTGTAATAATCCAAACTGAGCCGCTTATCCCCAGGATCTGTGACACCAAAGACTAAACACAGCCAAATTACTTCTTAATATGAAAACTATTTTTGTTACAGTTTATTTATTACTTTTATTTGATACTTATTTTTTGAAGGAATGCAAACTGATTGGGATGACTGACAGAAGGGTCAGACTACCATTTTAATGGATCAACATTTACCTGTAATGTTTGTAGCCTTCATAACTTGACTTACAGCAAAGGGTTAAAAATGTATGTTTATTTGTATATTATTATCAGACAAACTCGTAACTGAACAGGTGAAAATACTTAGGCATAGAGATTTTAGCAAACAAAATCCTGATAACAAATTAAAGGAAAGAATATGCTTCGCTTTCCATATCAAGCAAACTACTTAACAGTGGTTGAGAAATAAGCTAGCAAAGAGAACAGCATTCACTCTTACTGCTTACCTTCCCTCACGTGCAAGTTATTTCATGTTCTCATATGAATGCAGCGTGCAAACCTAGTCACATCTTATTTGTTTACATTAGATAGCTGGGCCTGCTAATGGTAACGTAGCTACATCGCTGACACGAACGACAACGTTAGCTCAGGAACTTTAATTGATACACCGGCGCTTATGTGCAAGTTCAAATGTCCTTGGCATATTGCTCTATAGCGTATTATTCTGCAGTTCACCGGCTATTGTTAGATTTGTTAAAATCCCAGGATAATGTTGGATACATCTGCTAATTGATCGTGGAGACGGCGCTAGCAAAAAGGACCTCTTCTTCAGTGTTTAGCAGCCGGGACAAGCAATAAAGAACACAAGTCAGCCGAGATATCGCTCCCGACGGCAAAACACTCCTTAATCTGTATTCTTTATTTTTCTTTTTTTCATAGATCACGTCCATGTAACTGTATTATTCACCGTATTGGGGCCTCAAGACTGCAAAAGCTTGCTACACCCATTCACCGAATCAACCCATCTTACCTGCTCATCAAATCTAGTAATCACGGCCTGGACCCATTCCACTGGTTTGTGAGCCGCCATGGCCGGGCGGAGGGACACCGCAACGCTGTGCTGGTAAATCCAAGGTATGTGACCGGAGCTGACAGGCTTATTTGTGCATGGAAATCTGCCCTGAATCGATGGGAAAGGACGAAAGGGGCGAGTATTTTTCCCTTTCTGTAGGATTCACCATGCCACCGCCATGACACACCACCGGAAGTCTTCTTCAGAGAAACTGATGGGAGGTGTTTGGAGACCAGGGTCAAGCTTACTGGAATGAAAAAGACCACTTCCAGGTACAATCTTCAAAGTAACGAAGTCCGAATGAATAAGTACACAAACACAAGTGAAGTTACACTCGGAAAATCAAATATATACTTATGTATATGTATGCTATGCTAGAAATCCCTTTATAACTGTTGATTTTATTTTATTTTATTTTTCTACTGTATTTTTAGCCCCTTGTGTAGCTTTAGGAAAGTTACTCTGCTGTAAGGGCTGCTAAAACTGTGAACGTTAAAACGTCCTCTTTCACAGCTACAACCACCCAAAGTACTGAATTAGATGTTCTGCCCAACGATCTACAACACATTTTTACCATATTCTTTTGTTTGTTTTATTTTGGAGTAAGGCTTCCGTACTTCCGCTACTAATGTAGAAAACTATGGCAATTTGGCAGCTCGTTTGTAGCGCCTGAGTAAAGTGCGATCAGGCCTATCAGAATGTACAAAGGATGGACATTATTGTTTTCATCAACATTTCTGAGCTCTCTTCAAACATTTTACATAATCAAACGCACACAACTTCTAGAGCTGACACTAGCAAATACATTACCAGCTCGCTCTTATATGTATAGAATGTATAATCATTTGAAAGTTATTTGAACAGGAAAAATGGTCCCCAAGCACTTAAAACTTAAACATCATGTTTGTGAAAGCGGAGAAGGTGAAGTAAAATTCAAACAGCTCAGTTTAGAATATTAAGTGACTAACACAATGTCTGAATGAGGTAAAGGTATTAAACATAGATAAGAAAATACAGTATGCTGAACATCTGGAAAGAAACCTCAACCACGAAGACAATGAAAACATAGGGAACAGGACCATTATAAGAAATCAAGCCTATCAGAACTATTGGCATATTTGTTATCAAGTTATCAAGTTTTATTCAAGTCAAATTAAAAAAGTCAGTAGTCAGTTATGAGGACTGGGCTATTTCAATCATTGAGGTCAATGTCCTCTGTGTTGGTTCTGGGAATTTGTGGGTTTTAACAACTAATCCTCGACCTCCCTAATTCACTATTTGTTATTTACTTAAAAATCAACAGCAGTTGACTCTAGTGTAAGTTAATCTGCGATATCAGGTAGACTGACTTATGGATCGTTATTATTTGTGCATCATCAACACTGACAGCAGGAGTGTAACAATTGTCAACTTCACATATCATCAGTCAAAAAAAACCCACACACACCAAATGATTTTGCGTAATTTTAGAATGTTAACTCCTCTTCAGATCATTAAACCCCCCGCATTACCAATGCAATTAACTCATCCTGATTCTGATCATCCTTTTGTACCGTACAGACAGCAGAGGGTGGATGGAGAGGGAGCTATGCTGTAACTTCAGGGATTGTTGGCAGTCAGGAGTGTCTGCTACACTTGCTTAGCCTGTGGTTATCTTGGTGAACTTCATCATCATTATCTCTCTGGAGGCTTAAGCAACAATCAACCCACTGCCCACATATATAATAATGATAAGTGACATATTATATAATGTATAATTTGAAGGTGCATACCACTACCTTCTGTATGGAAGTGCATAGATGCTTTTCTTCTTAAGTCCATGAAGGCAATTTCGTGTTGTATTATTGTAATTTTACCAATACTAATATACAGCCGATGCCTGTACTATGTTCTGGCATAAGGTGATTCATAAGTGAACTTGGTACCAGAACACTTGACTTTGTTGTTGCATCATTATAAAGAGAAGAGCTGTCAACTGATCACCACATGGTGTTAAAATGGATGGATGGATGCCTGTTTATTCAAAGCCTTTTTTAGGAGAATGCTGTATAACGCAGTTTTACTGTAACTTTAACTTACAGTAACTTCAGCATTAGCAGAATTTTTTTATTTTAGGGTGAACTGGTCCTTTAATCCACTGCTAAAATGAAATGCACTATTTCCTTTTGTTATGTTTGATGAAAACTACTGTTATTAGTTGTTTTAACTACATACATTGCAAACCAATGGGCATGATGCTGTACTCAGCAGAACCACAAGGGGACAATACTTCATAGAATGAAAACATTTACTGTATTTGTCCCACCCTGTGTACTTGTTAATATTCATATAATTTAAGTCCCTGTGTGTAAGCTCTTAATACTTCTTGAATTCCCACAGCACCAAGTGAATCCCACATGACTGTGGCAACATGGGATAACAACACATAGACACCAATTCTCACCAGGATAGTCTTTTACAAATAAAAATGTTTGCCATCAGCATTCATTATAAAATCATTTATTCATCTGATTCTCATTGTATAGTTGCAAATCAGTTAAGGCACCTTAATACATCTGTACAGATGTCATGAGTGACACCAAAGTATGGTTGTCAATAACTTAACAGAAAAAATAGGATAACATTCACATTAAATAAGAAGAAATGCAGGTGTATAGTTCTTTTCTTTTTTTTTACTATAATGGACTTACGATAACAGATTCCGTAATTACATTCAGTAAGATACTTTGTAGTCGCATTCAGCTGTTCATACATGGCAGGAGCAAACTGAATCCTTTCTTTTTCCGTTCAACACTACCATTTCATACGAATAGGTGTGAGTGCTGTCTTAAGAGTGGTACATGTCTGAGACCAGGCTCATGTTGCATTGAATCAAATATTTAGAAAAGGATAGAGTCACAATATGAAAACAGTTTTTGACCATTCATTTTTTAACACCACTGGACAAACTAGCCGTGCACGAGTCCTTTGGTATGCCTAATATTGCATCATTTGTAAGACATCAGCATGAATCCATCTGCTGCTCTAACATGAATGAAATTTAAAAGGATGTCATCTTCATTCATCTGAAGGCACCAAGGAGCAGCTGTTTCTCAACTCGGTTTGATATGTCTGCAGCTTGAATCCTGCTTTAAGAAAAGAAACACACTTTGAAGGAGGCTTTAAGACTAATGGTAGAGAGGGGTGGTTGTCACATGATGGTGGTAATCCTTTGGGTACAGTCACTGTCACTTTTCCAAACCCCATGTCAGTTTGGGAGTTCATGCCTACTCGATAGCACCGGGCCTGGTGGCCACATAGACGAAGACAACGATGATCAGCACCACGACAACCAGAGTAGGAAGGACTACAGTGGCCACCTGCTGTCGGGCTTCCTGCATGGCCTGCTTACGCTCCTTCTTGTCCTTGGATGTTTCTTTTTTTGGTTTGCCTTTGAGCTGCCTCATGATGTCTCCACGATCACTCACTCGGTGTATTTGCTGTGCTCACAGGAACCTGACACACAGAAACATATGAGTCAGATTTCAAGTCATGTACTAGACAACTAAGCACCAGTTTCCTAGAAGAAAACACTGGACATCACACAAGAACATTTTGGTATTCTTCTCCTGAACCTCCTGGGCTTTGTTCTCTCAGGTTTGTTTGTATGAGTGTTCCAAGATTTGGCATACTCTACTAATTGAGTAAACTTGTTGTACATCGTTCATGATCTGATACTTCTTGGTGACCAGCTAGTTAACTGTCACCCTATCTGTACTGTACGGTTCAAGTGATGTGGTTGGGACAGGAACTGTGAAAACTGCAGACCGTGCTGCTGACCTGGCTTGAGGTGATAGTCCCTATTAACATTAGAAATTGTTAGATAGTGTAGATGTAATGATAATACACTAAGATCTATGCTCATGGGATTGGCTGAAACAAAGGGAGACATCAATAAGCTACAAATCATTCCCTTTTCAAAAAGTTTTGTGAATAAATTAGAACAGCAACACTAACACCAGGTGGACAGAAGGTAGATCATTATATACTGAATGAGGACGTTTTAACATTCAGTTTTAGCAGCCCTTACAGCAGATTAACTCTCCTAATTAGTTGTTCATTAAATTATACTCGTCTTACTTTGTTTTGTATATTGCTATTGCTCTTAAATAAAGCAAAAATATAAAGGAAAAATATTAGTCTTATCCGATTACTCAATTTATCACCACAATAATCAGAAGTATACGCGATTACCAAAATAATTGATATCTGCAGCCCTAATACAAATTAGGACAAACTACTTTGTCTGAACATTACCTCTACCACAACTGAACCTCTTAGTCATACTTTTGCGCAGTCTGTAGTATGAGATTTGAAGTAAAAATATGTTTGACTTATGTGACTTATCTTCCGCTGCGCATTGGATTGTGAGTCTGAATAACCAGAAAAGCACACTGGCTTGCATTCTGCAAAATGCAAAAGGATGCAGTAGGATATCCTGATATTTTTAATATGTTTCGTTCGTTTTCGTTTTGTTTTCTATTTCCGCTTTTCCGCCGAGGGTCACGGTGATGTTGCCCCTTTTTCAGGGGGATTACTGGAGCCTATCCCAGTTATCTCGATGGGCGAAGGCCAGGGTACACCCCTGAATGAGTCATTGCAGGACCCTTACTGATGGCAGAGGCTGCCACGCATGGTGCCAACTGCACATCAGGAGCAATTTTGGGGTTCAGTATCTTGCTCAAGGACACTTTGACATGTAGCTTCTAATATGTTTCTGGTATATTAAATAGTATGGTAGTTTGGTTATTGGAATGCAGCTGAAGTGTTAACACTTAGAATGTAAAGTAATTTCACATCCATGTCTGTTCAACTTCACATAAATATATGCAGGTGAAGACTTTGAGGGAATTTAATGAAGGCTATTAAGGGTAGTTCTTGACAAAATGGAAGTTCTCACTATACTGAAATGTATGATTCAAGTGAATAATTTCCAGGGATTTTTAGAGTAGTACAGAGGACCGATAGAGCGCTTCATTACATGGTGCAACGCAATCACCTGCAGATCAACATCAGCAAAACCAATGAGTTTGTGTTGGACTACTATGTTCTTAGTCGTCAAGTTCTCTGAGAGAAACAAAAAACAGTCAAATTCCTGATACATGTTCACCTGTTTGGCCAATACAGCTGACAGAACATATAAAAGCTACCATTTGTTCAACCCAGCAGCACAGACGAGCTCTACAATTGCCACAATTTCCCAAGTGTGGACACCCAAGATTAGTGTCACCATTTCAGTCTCTGACCAAATTTGAAATCTGGTCACAGTCTCCCCTTTTGTTCCTCAGTTATGGTGTTCAATAATGACCAGAAAAGTGTTTTAGCAGAACATTATGATGTCACAGTTAGTTGACCTTTGACCTTTTCGATATGAAATGTCATCACTTCATCCTATTAGACATTTGTGTTACATTTTTTCAAAATCTGCACAAGATTTCTTGAGATATGCCCAAAATAGTCCTCTGTGAGGTCACAGTGAACTTCAACCTCTGACCACCACATTCTGATCACTTCATCCTTGAGTCCAAGTGGACATTTGTGCCAGATTTGAAGAAAGGCCCTTAAAGGCAATTCTGAGATATATGATTCATGGACAGATGGATGGATGTATGGATGGTTGGTTGGTTGGATGGATGGATGGATGGACAGACTTATCTGAGAGCATAATGCCTCTGGTCACAACTGTCACTGGTGAATGCTTTAATAAAGTGCAAGTCTGCTCTGCCCCCTAAATCAAGGGAAATTGAGGAGTGAAAGAAAGCGCCTTTTTCATGGCAGCAGGATTAGGAGTGTGATTGATGTGTGATAGGAGTGTGGTGTTAAACCACCATCTAGTGGACTCATAGACACTAGCAGCTGATTCAAACTTAAAGGTTAGCAGTAAGAAGGCGATTAAGTGGCATCCCTATTCCTCTTTGTTTATACTGCCTTCCTGTCTGGTATGTCATTTTTGATGAAACCATCTGACTCATATTAATGACCAATTTTAGTTTATCAGCATTGACATATAGTGAGGTCGTACAGTGAGGCCAGTGAGTACTGCCTGAAAAGCTCTTCACTATACTCATTATTCACAAGGCAACACAAGATTGCCCTACACTACACACAAGCACAACCATGATCGCAATTGTCCCCACTTTGAATTCAACTGTTGCACATTTGTCACACATAGCATACAAAGAACCCAACCTCCACCCAGCTTTCAAGTGTCTGACTTTAAACGCAAGGAAGAAATGGATATCATTATTTGCTTAGACGCCATGAAAAGACTGTAACAATCTAAAGCACTACCTATTACTAGCCATGCTCAGTAATGTGCAAATGTAGGCCTACATTAAACAGTATCCAACATGTTAATAACATTGATATAGTATTTTATGCTGCCACCTGGATGGCGTTGACAAGTCTAGTAACCATTACTGTAGTCTAGTAAACCATAAAAAGCAAGACAAAAGTAGTATATCTTTAATTTTGAAAATAAGTTGCTGGGCACGCTGTTACTTAAGAGTGCCGCGGCCCAGCAGCAGTCATATCCCACAGCTTAGATACGAAGCCGTTCCAACTGTACATAGACAAAAAGACTGTGACTTGACGAGCTGGCAGCATTACGTACAAGAGTTAGCTAGCTATAACCGTGATGTACGGGACGTCTCGGTTGTCGTTCCTATTTTCTCTCTCGTGCGTCAGAATGTGCTGTTGAAAGTTGGTCCACATTATGGTCCTGTATCCGGTGGCTCCTAACGCTACTTAGCATGTACGAACTTCAGGAAATGTGAGCTAGTTACACCACTGACAAAATAGTGCTGACGATTCAATAAGACTGGCGTTGAGATATCTTACAGGAAGGGTCAGCAGTTCCTCGCTGATAGATTAGTTTTGGTGGGCTCTTCCAGTGTTTCTTCCAGATTCGTCAGGTTTGTTACAGCAAAAAGTACAGTAAGTTAAAAGCCTGCTGTTCCTTACAGACTTCGACGTGGCGGTAGTGGAAAGGCTTGTGGAATACCACTGTCAAGTATGCGGTCATGAAAATAAGGAAACTTCCGGCCATACCCTCCAAAATAAAAAACTATAGGTGTTATCACGTGCAGTTTGACGGCATCATTACCATCACAAACTTTGTAGGGTACTGTTGTAAATCTACATCACATGGCAAATAACTAATGGCAACAATGACATTAATTTCTCAAAGTGTAAATTTTTTCTGTGCTTATTGAAAACCTGATTTTAAGAAGTGGTCCTGATTGTTGACATCACACGTTTTGAGCCATTCCTGATCCAAAATTCAGCACACACAAGTGTGATGTGGAAACTTGAAGGCTCCAGTACACATGCAGTGAAAATAGACTTTACAGTGAAGTAAGAGAGTAGCTAAACTTGGGAGCTCAGTTCTGTACAGTCTGTCGTCAGTGCTGGCCCAAGCCTTTTGGGGGCCCTAAGCAGAATTTGATTTGGGGCCCCCCTCCCACCATCGCGGAGTCACCTGTGCTTGACAATTATTGACACAAATGGCACACTATAATTTTACATTATAAGTAAGGGATAATGCCCGACGAGGTGTCCATTATCAGGAGTTAATGGACAACGCGGAGGCCTTATTTGACTGAAACTACTTTGTAGGTGTCCATATATCAGGGGTTAATGGACACCCTACAGCCAATCAGAATCAAGTATTCCCCCAGACCATGGTATAAATTGTATTAATACAGTGACAGATTATGAACTACTGTCCCCCTGGGCACAGATGCATAAGGAGCCCCATCCCAAATACTTAATGTATTTAATATGGAAAAAAAAAAAGGATTGGGCTGTCAATGAGGGTCTGTCATCAACGAGGAACATCCTTACCTGTTACTCAATGGAGAACGAAGGGAGAAGCCCTTGCTACAGACCTTAAAGCTCAGCTGAAGTTGCTGAAGCTAAAGTTTATTACTGATTACTTGGACAAAGAAAATATCTTCTGGGAGAAAACTCTGTAGTAGGATTAAACAAAATTGAGTTGTTTGGCCACAATGAGCAGCAATATGTTTAGAGGAGAGAAGGTGAGACCTTTAACCCCAAGAACATCATAACTACTGCCAAGCATGGTGCTATTAGCATTATGCTGAGGGCCTGTTTTGCAGCCATTGGATCTGGTGCTCTAAATAAAGTAAATGGAATAATGAAGAAGGAGGATTTTCTCCAAATTCTTCAGGAAAACCTATAATCATCAGCCAGAAGACTGGGTCACGGGTCTTTATGACCACGACTGTATGTGACTCAAACATGAGGTTGGAGCACCATAGGGACAAGAAGAGGACACATTATGCATGGCAATAAATAACTTAAGATGGTGGCCTTCTGGGAATTCTTTATTGAAAAGATGAAGGGCACATATGAACACATATGCCTGCATTCTAGCATCCTATGTTAGCTGGTTGAAAAAAACAGCTGGCTATTTCCAGTGGTGGGTGGATCCACATTTCATGCTCTAATGATTATTTGGGGCAGCTGAACAGTGTCTGTGGTCGAGGTAGACCCATTCTTGGTCTGGTCGATTATCGCACACTATTTGATGTCGTCAGCACTGAATAATCTAAATTTGCTTGCTTAAGTTATCAAATGAAGTGGAGTGAAAGTATTAAGTAGTAGAAATACTGAAGCAATGTACCTCCAAATTGTACAGAATTACAGTACTTGAGTAAATTATAGTTGGTTACATTCCATCATTGGTTATTCTCGACATTGATTTAAATTGTATTTTTCCTGTAAATGTAGATTGGTTCCTGTTGTCGGTTATTGGTCTCCTGCATTAATAATAATCAGTTTTCGTATTGGCCCTGAAAAAAACATTTCAGTCGACCCCTAGTTTGTGTGACCGTGACAAAATAGTGTGTTGATGGTAGCAATGTCACCCATTCCAACAGTATGTCTAATTGATGTGTTTTTAATAGTTTTTGGACAACAAAGGAGCTCTTTGGCACACAATGCAAATGGATTAATTCTACATGGGCAAGGGTATACTGTATTTAAAATACAGTCCCACCAACTTTTTGAAATTATTATCCATCCATCCATCCATCCATTATCTTCCGCTTATCCGGGGCCGGGTCGCGGGGGCAGCTGTCTGAGCAGGGACGCCCAGCCTTCCCTCTCCGCGGACACTTCCTCCAGCTCCTCCGGGAGGATCCCAAGGCGTTCCCAGGCCAGCCGGGTGACATAGTCACTCCAGCGTGTCCTGGGTCTTCCTCGGAGTCTCCTCCTCCCGGTGGGGCATGCCTGAAACACCTCCCGAGGGAGGCGTCCAGTGGGCATCCGATAAAGATGCCCGCG
>OMLP01038671.1:0-10912 GCA_900302685.1 Spondyliosoma cantharus | reverse complement strand
CGCTGTTAGCTGTTAGCTGTGGCGTTGAGTGCGCAGCGTCCAGGTTAACTTGTGACACTTGTTAACATCGAGTATTTCTTTCATTCCGCACTGCGTTCAAATGGTTACTTAAAGCCGTTTTTCCCAGCCGCATACATCGTTATTAAGCTGAAGCCAAGTCGATGTGAGAACTGTTCACTGTCATACAGCCTGCTCGTCAAACAGTCTGCAGAGTATGTTGACATCCAGCCGAACACAGCGTGAGGTCAGTCAGCTGTGGCAAAGTGTGAGACGTCCAGATCAACCTGTGATACAAACACCTGTATCGCCGTGCAGCTGCAGCTGTATTAATGTACTACATGTATGCTGCTACAGGCACACTTTTCTTTTCCTGTTGGTTCTTTGCAAAGCTGGATGTTTGCTAGCAAATGTAACCTTCCAGTTGACTTGCCACATTTCTTTTGTTTGTTTTATTAATTAAATATATTGGAAGTAAATTAAGTATGGATCATTACAAATACTTTGCTTTTAAAGAACCAAGTAGTCACACAGTGAGAAAAAAGTAGGAAGTGATTAGCAAACTCAGATTTAATTATTATTATTATTACTATTTTTTTTAAATCATGCATGGAAATGTACACAAAAAAATTGCTGCATCGAGATTAATCGAGAATCGGTTTAGAATCGAATCGTTGACCTCTGAATCGGAATCGAATCGAATCGTGAGGTGCCAAGAGATTCCCACCCCTACGGTCTGCCCTTCTTGGACTGTGCAGTACACATTGCAGAAGACAGAAGCCTCAACATTGAGCTGTACAGAAAACCTACACACACAGATCAATACTTGCTGTTCAACTTTCATCATCCACTGGAGCACAAGCTGAGGGTCATCAGAACCTTAAACCATCAGGCTGAAACCATGCCCATATAGACAGAAGGGAAGAAGAATGAACAGAAGCACATCAGGGAGCACTTAAAACCTATGGCTACCCAAACTGGACCTGTGTCAGAACCTCTAAAAGATGGAAGCAAGTGGCCAATTGTCTGCGGCTGCTACATGCAAAACCATTACCTTTTTGGGGGTTGTCTTGCTTTCGCCTCTCCATTGCACCTGTTGTTACTTTCATTTAGACCAAAGCAATCACTTGTGCTTCCTAAATAGACAGATTGGTATCCCTGAAGTTTAACTGACTTGGTGTTATACTGTGATGATGAAGTGTTGCCTTAATTTTTTGGGCAGTGTAAAATGTCCTCTTCTTTTTCTGCATTAACACTCAAAGTTCAAAGTTAGTTAGTTCAAAATAAAATGCAGGTCTAGCCCCCTATATGCTACACGCAGATAATGAGATGTTTAGATTAGAATAGCATATAAACAATAAAATGATAGACTATTGTAGGTATGGGTGATTTAGTTAACAGTTGAAGCACCTCAAAAACTTGAATGTTCCTGCATTTGGGTTAGGATCCTAACGAACTTTAGATCATTCAGGCTGTATTCAGACCAAATCCGGCGTTGTGGTGATTAGCTGCAGCGTTGTTTCATTGCCAATTTGTGTGACATCACGTTGTGAACTAATCATCAGTTTACCAAAATGAGCTGGCATGCTGCTCTGCTAGTAGCATGCTGGTCCTACTAGTGATTGTTTAAAATAAGGTTACAGATTAAAAGTATAATAAGAAAGAATAATAGTAAGCAGCCAGAATTCAAAACATATCATTAGGGTGGGTTTTTAATTGGTTCAACCGACTATTGACCTGGCCGATATCCAGCATTTTGATGATTACCTATCTGTGTTTTATTTAAAAGTGTGCTAATTTGGCTCTGCTGCAGCTGGCTCTGTCTTCATTCACCACTCTGTGGTCTCACTTAATGTCCTGTCTGCACTTTCTCAAATAAATTGTACATTAAAATGATGAACTTGCATTATTAATTATAATCCAGTTGTATAATATATTATTCTGAAATCCACTTTTTTTCAGTTTTTTTTTTTTTTAAACTATGAAAGTTCTACTTTCATTAAACAAATGCCTGTCTCTGATGGTCTTACTATAGGTTTAGTATGCTGGTCCCACAGTGATTGTACACCTCCACAAATGAAAGCAGTTTTAAACTGGTTCACAAGACCAAATCGAGTATACATGTTTTTTATATGTCAAGCTGCTTGTCTGCATTTTTCACTGGTGGTGCGGATTGCAGGCAAAACTCACAACCCTTATTGAAATTAATGGTAGGCACTGCATTTTCACCACAACACAGGATTTGTTCTGATTACAGCCTCATATTTAGCCAAGAGCTATTTAGAGGCGAGTGCTCACGTGGAGAACTATAATATATAATATATAATATTTGAATTAGTGTTACAAACTTGTCCATCTAAAAGCTGCCCTTCGTCCACTTCACTCATAATAACTCCATTGTATTTTAACTGATAAGTCAGGTAGCAATTGTTACATTTGGTACTTTTCTGAAGAAGCAGGTGAAGACATCTTTTGATTGACTTAGTGATTGAGTTAGCCTTAAGAGCTTATATGTGCTTGTAAGGCTATTGGTTCCCTGCTTCCTTCACTTGAACAATCCAGTCAATCCAAGGGTGTTCTTGTAAATACAAATGCAAACTATATTCCATGTAGCCCTTTAGGAAACGCTGTATTAGCCATTACAGCTGTCCTCCCAAGCATTTTAGAAAAGTTTTAATTTCTCCTGGGCTTTCAAATTGCCTGTTTAGGTTGCACAGAGACATTGTTCCAAGCATCTATAAAATACCACTGTGGCCCAATGAAATGACCATATGGACCTCCATAGCATTGTTTCATCCTAATTGCCTGTATCCGCAAGTGTCAATTTCATTCAGGAGAATACAGGGACTGAGGGCAGAAAATAAGAGTGAATGAAACACTAGTGGGGGCAGGTGGTGAAGGAGAGCTGACATTCATCAAACTTCTCCCGACAGATGTATAAAAATACTGTCATGCAAGGCTTTGTTCAGCAGATGAACAGCAGAATTGTTTCTGTATTTCATTTAGCCTTGCTGGTCTTGTTAAAGTGTTGCCTCTCTCCTCGGCATGAGGAGCTTCGGCATTGCAACCACAGACCCTGACTCTTAATTTTAGCAGCTGAAGAGGTCCAGATCAATAACCATCAGTGTTTGGTTTTGGGTCGCTTTGTCGGTCAAAGGGGGATTCACCCCTCCCTGCTCTGCTGCTCCCCCTCTCCTTGCCGATGTAAATGGTAATGGTAAATGGAATAAATCGTATAGAAAGTGCATTTTCTTTTGTCCATTTTCGCTGAAAACTTATGAACTGTATCTCAGTGTCAGGGTGAGATTTGTGTGTATGTGCTGTGAATACAGGTGTATACTGCAGTGATGTCCTGGAGATGTAGCAGCTGGACAAAGTTGTTTCTTTCACAGATTTCTTCTAATACTGTCTGCATTGATGATTACATTTTTTTCATCTTGGGCTATATCAGAACCACTCTTGTATAGTTAGGCAGTCTAGAGATTTCACAGAACAGGACCAACGGCACCGTTAGTCACTGACCTCCATACATAAACATTTTTTCCTGTTTGTTTTAGCATGAGACAAGGAACAAGTGAAGGCTATGACACAGAAACTGTAAAGGATATTCTACTTAAATATAATTCACGCCCCCCCTCCCCCCAATTTTCCGAGCTGTTGGCAAGGGGCCTGCTGAATCTGAGTGTGCCGAGTAGTAACGTTAGGCAGTCAGACGACGTTGTACACTCACCTGCTAACGTTAGCTTACGAGGTTGTAAGCTAGGTGAGTCCGTAGATTTGTTGTCGTTGTAGAGTAAGACAGCTGCTTTTTACAAAGTCTACAGACAGCTTTATCTTTGTTAGTTAACTTTCCATCTACGGCGTAGAACCCAAAATACTTCCATACACTACTTCTCAGATGCTTTGGTGTCGTGATTGTCCGCTCAGGACGGCTTTTCTCGCTAGTGTCCTCCATTTTCGTTGCGAACAACACAATATTACTAGCTGAATTAATAGGTCAAGGGTCAATAGAGCATGCAATAGGTCAAGCTGATAGTGAAGTTTTAGAGCGCTTCCGGTGGATAATAAGGCGAACTACTTCAAACGGTCTGTTGAGGGTTTTTTTGCGTACATTTTGAATTCGAACAGGTCATTACATTCGAATACAAACTTTTCCCCCCACATTCGAACGAATATTCTAACTTCGAATAAAAAGTGACAGCCGAAGTAGACCCTGACAGTTGTTAAAACTATTCATTGTGTTATGATTTGTACTGAATCTCGACCCAAATGCACGACTCAATGCAACAGGTTAAACAGTGAATAACAAGTCTTTAATGTTCAAATGTGCAAACAAGTGCAAGGGGGAGGGGTGGTGCGTGATCCTGTGATCCAGACGTGGCTCGTGAAGTCACCAGTAAGTGCGAGGATGAGGGTGACGTGGCGTGGCGTCTGCTGCAGGGTAATGGTGGTGCTGCGGCACGGCGCAGTGAGGTCCATCTCTCGTGCGTTCTCACACGGAGAGGATCCACAGGCAGGCAGGGAAGTAGCAAACACGAGACTGCAAGGCTAGCATGGCAATCAAGTATACTAATGAAACGATCTGGCGACGAGCAGGAGGGAATCCAGAGGCTTTATAGAAGGTTGATTACTGGAGTGGATTCACATGGCGCTGCCTGTGGAAGGAGTGTGCCCACATACACACACACAGAACAGACAGGGGAGATACACAGGAGGAATAATGCAGACAGGGAATGACAATACACACACACACACACACACACACACAAGGGAGAAGGCAGGGCTGCCATGATGGGATCATGACAGTAGCCCCCCCTTCAATGACCGGTTCCAGACGGTCTAACAAGTTTGTTGGGGTGCGTCCGGTAGGAGTCAGCAAGGAGAGAGGGGTCCAGGATGAGGCTCGGGTCCATATCCCTCCCAGTCAGCCAGGTATTGGTACCCACGCCCCCTGTGATGAGCATCCACAATATGGCTGACCGTGAAGGCCGGGTGTCCATCGATGAGACGGGGGGGTTGGGGGGGGGCAATGGCAGGAGGGCACAAAGTACTGGTGGAGACAGATTTTAACTGGGAAACATGAAAGGTGCGATGAATCTTCAACGACGCAGGGGACCTGAGGCAAACGGCAGAGGGATTCACAATGGACTCTACTTCAAAGGGACCAATGAATCTAGGAGACAGTTTCTTAGAAGCCACACTGAGGTGAATGCCCTTCGAACTTAACCAAACCTTCTGTCCCGGTTTGTATTCAGGGGCAGGAGCACGTCGCCAGTCCACCAACCTCCGGTTCTGGTCCTGGGTGCGCAGGAGAGCTGCCCTTGTCTCCCTCCAGATCTTGCGGATCTTTCGAAGGTTGAGCTGGACCGATGGTACTGCGATCTCTTTCTCTTGCTCCTGCAAAGGGAACAGAGGAGGTAAGTAGCCTACTGAAGCTTCAAATGGTGTCATACCAGTAGCTGCGGACGTCAGGGAATTGTGTGAGTACTCCACCCAGGTGAGATGAGTACTCCAGGAGGCTGGATTCCAAGCGCACCCAGTGCCCGGCAAAACTCCTTCCACACTCTCGACATGAACTGGGGGCCTCTGTCAGACATGATGTCTGCGGGAATCCCATGGATCCGGGAACACATGATTCACCAACAGTTCCACAGTTTCAGTGGCAGAAGGGAGTTTAGGAAGGGCCACAAAATTTACCGCTTTGGAAAAACAATCCACAATTGTTAGTATAGTGTCATTACCTTGGGATGGTGGCAATCCGGTTACGAAATCCAAAGCAATGTAGGACCAAGGACGGCCGGGCACTGGGAGTGGACGGAGGAGACCAGCAGGTGGCCGATAGGTCGCCTTCCTTCGGGCACATACAGCACAGGCCTTGACATAGTCACGGGTATCTGAGGCCATAGTTGGCCACCAGAAGTGGCGTTGTAGCAAAGACAAGGTGCGGAAAGAACCAGGATGGCAGGCAAACCAGGATGTGTGACTCCACTGGGGGACCTGAGGGTGGACAGAGACAGGCAGAAACAAACAACCCTGGGGACCACCACCAAGATCTGGGTTAGTTTGGAGAGCTGTCCTTACCAAGGACTCAATCTCCCAAGTCAGGGAGCTGATCAGACAAGACGCAGGGAGGATGGTGTCCCTGTTATCAAGAAACTGTCGGGATAAGGCGTCAGCGTTAACATTCTTGCTTCCTGGCCGGTAAGTAACATTGAAATTGAACCGGCCAAAGAACAAAGCACACTGAGCTTGATGAGAGTTCAAACATTTGGCACTTTGAACGTAAGCCAAATTTTTATGATCGGTCCATACCATAAAAGGTGCGTCCGTCCCCTCCAGCCAGTGTCTGCACTCATCAAGCGCCAACTTCACAGCCAGCAGTCCCAGATTCCCACATCATAGTTATGATCCACAAGTGACAGATTATTGGAAAAGAATGCACAGGGATGTAGTTTGTTGTCATCTGCGGCTCTTTGAGACAGCACTACGCCAACGCCAATATCTGATGCGTTGACCATCGACCACAAACTGGTGGGCAGGATCTGGCTGAACCAGGACGGGGGCTGAGGAGAAGCGTCTTTTTAGGTCCATGAAAGCCTCCTCGGCCGCAGGAGACCACACAAAAGGCACAGAAAGAGATGTGCGTTGTGTTAGCAGGGCAACTACCTGACTGTAATTTTTGATGAAACAGCGGTAGAAATTTACGAAACCCAGGAACCTCTGGAGCTGTTTGCGTGACTTGGGTGGAGGCCAATTAGTCACCGCCTGGACCTTAGCAGGATCTGTCCTCACCTGGCCGTTCTCCAGAATGTAACCCAGGAAGGAAACAGAAGGGATGAGCAGCATGAAACCCGCACTTTTCTCCTTTAACAGTTTAACAGTTTATTCCCCCACAACCTCTGTAGAACCTGTCGCACACTTACAATGTGCTCCTCGAGGTTGTGGGAGGAAATCAAAATGTCATCAAAATAAATGAACACAGAATGGTTTAGAAAGTCTCTCAACACAGCGTTAACCATAGCTTGGAATATGGCCGGTGCATTCATGAGTCCAAACAGCATAATAAGGAACTCAAAATGTCCCAGACGTGTGTTGAATGCCGTTTTCAACTCATTGCTGTCTATTATACGCACCAGGTGGTAGGCGTTACGCAGGTCCAGCAGGTTAAAAGTGAATAACAAGTCTTTAATGTTCAAACGTGCAAACAAGTGCAAGGGGGAGGGGTGGTGCATGATCCCAGGATCCAGACGTGGCTCGTGAAGTCTCCAGTGAGGGCAAGGGTGAGGGTGTCGTGACGTGGCGTCTGCTGCAGGGTAATGGCGGTGCTGCGGCACGGTGCAGTGAGGTCTGTTTCGCGTGCGTACTCACACAGAGAGGAAACACAGGAGAGCAGGCAACAGGCATGCAGGCAGGGTAGTAGCAAACACGAGACTGCAAGGCTAGCACGGCAATCACGTATATTGATGAAACGATCTGGCGACAAGCAGGAGGTAATCCAGAGGCTTTATAGAAGGTCGATTACTGGAGTGGATTCACCTGGTGCTGCCTGTGGAAGGAGACCACGCCCACATGCACACACACAGAACAGACAGGGGGAGAGACACAGGAGGAATAATACAGACAGGGAATGCCAATACACACACACACACACACAAGGGAGAAGGCAGGGCTGCCATGATGGGATCATGACACATTGAGCCGAATGTGAAAAAAAGTAATCCATCAAAGACATGTAGATGATTCTTCATAATATTCATTTGATCTAGATTATAAATTATTTTAACATTTCATTGAAGTGGTACATATGAAATTACAAAAAAGCAGATGGCTTTTAACACGAGGATCTTGTCTTTGAAAAGCCAGTCGACCACTCATTACACAATCACCTATCACACTTGAGTAAGTACTTTTCTCCATCTGATTACTTCCTTTTCCTCAGAGCTGTGTAGATGTCTCTTGACATCTGAGGTCTATATTTATAGGGCAAGTGTGAGAGCAGCCAGAGCAGCTATCGGCTGGTGTGAAAAAGTGATTATTCAGCTAATTTTCCCCCTTTGACGCTTCCGTTCAGTGCTCTGTAATGAGAGCCTCATATTGCTAAAGTGACACTCTACTGTGACTGCAATGAGCAGCATTGAAAGCCAGTTGTTATCCTGTGGAGTCCTCAGAAATAATGTTCTTACAGTGACAAGCAGAAGGTACAAAGCACAAGAGTTTTTTGCTGATGACAGACGCTGTTTTTCGGGCAGGCAGGAGGATGGGCGCTTCTCCACGTATATCTGCAGTATTTTTTTCCTCATATTGCCAAAGACAGTTACAGTTACTATGTTATGCCTCCGAGACATTCACACAGAGGAGGAGGCAGAGAATTGGCGCAGGAACCCCGCATCCAAATGGCAGTGTGAATGGGGCTAGAGGAAGTCTGGGGCACCGCAGCTGACAGCACAGGATGGAGAATAATACAGGATCCCCCTGAAATACCGCATTTAACAGACATGTAATTTGTCATGCAGGGATGACAAATCGGGATCGAGATGTAACGGTTGAAGTGTGTCCTAGGGACCACAATGATTAGGGATTGTGAAGAAACCAGTGAAACAGCAACTGTAGTTTGACTATGAGTGTTGCTATGTGCGCAAAACTGAAAAAAAGTCCTGTAATGGACATGCCAGGGTAATGTCTCTGGTTGAAAAATATTATAGGGGACTGAAACATAAACTTAAATGTATATGAAAAATGTTTAAGTCATGTTTAAATCATGTATAGTAGAAGCAGATAAACTGACAGTTTTCCACAGGAGGAGTCTTGGATCTGAGACAATGGGCAACTGTATGAGTAAATGTATGGTGGTCCAATATGAAGGGTGTGTGAAGATAATGTCTTATGAACAGTATAGTAAGCAAAAGGAAATAGCTGCCCACTCCCCACATGGCAACATGACATAATTGACTTGACATGTAAACGAGCAATAAAAAAAAAATGGATGAAATGAATGCAAACAAATCTAAGGCAGCCGATATGTTTTTTTTGTGGCCACTCATGCTGCCCTTCCACAAATGCCGCCCATAAAGCCCATATGAGGAACTGCCCCTGCCCCAGAGCCCACTAGCCGGTCTGGGTGGCACCATTCAAAGGCTTTTCCACACTGGGCTCATACTACCCAGATGAAACCGTTGAACAGTATGTGCAGACACTGGAAGGAGTATTTGCTCACAAGTCCGGCATAATTTTTGGTGCCAGACAAGCCCTGCATGGAGACAACTCCCATTGTGTGTGTCCTGATAGACCTATGAGAAGGTCTGCTGCAGATTGGATCAGTGTCCTCCATCTTGCTATGGCAACCGGATGCAAGAGGACGCTGGCGTGAATATCGACGCTTCTCCATCCACAACAAAACTACTTTTTCTACTGCAAATATGAAAGCCAAATTGTCTTTACAAGCTCTAGGGCTGCGCTACAAACTTTGAAGGCTGCACACCTGAATGGTTAGCTCCGTGGACTCACCTTTCTCCGCCGATCAGCTGTTAGCCCCGCTGATCAGCCGTTAGCCTAGCAATGCTAACTTCCAAACCGGCGAACTCAATTCTCTGTGGGCTATCCAGCATTGCTCCGTTAGTCCTCTCTCCACTACAACCTCAGGATTATTCACCCCCTGGCTCCTGTATCACTCTCCTCTGCTACTGTGGTCTCCCCCAACTTGTGACGATGTTGGTTGGTCACTGCTCCGCCAAAGCCCCACTCTAAGGGCCATGGTGGTGGGCTGGCAGTCATACATCGAGCCGACATCTTGGTTAAACAACTTCCAGTGCTGAATGTCACCTCATTTGAGTGTGCAGCCTTTTCTCTGGCTGGGCATACACAGCTACAGGTTGTCCTCTTCTACCGCCATCCAAAAGCCTGGACCGCACTGTTTCTGACCACTATGCTGTCCTTTTCACTGTTCCTGTCCCTGTGCCCAAGCAGCGCATACGTCAAAACATCACATAAAGGAACATCAAGTCAGCGAACACTCTGGCCGTGACCAATATCCTGGAAACCCACCTGGCCTCTGATCCCCTCGACACCTCACTGGATGGGCTGGTGGCTCACTATAAGGCTGCTGTCTCCTGGGGTCTTGACTCCCTTGCCCCTCTTAAAACCCGGACTGTCTCATTTACCCAGTCTGCCCCCTGGTTCACCATTGAACTCTGGACCCTAAAGACTACTGGTCGCCGCCTGGAGAGGCTCTATAAAAGATCTGGCCTCACCGTCCATCAAGAATCCAACAAAGACCATGTTAGGTCTTATAAAGAAGCTCTCTCCAATGCCAAAACAGACTACTACACCACCCTCATTAGAGACCAGCAAAATAACCCCAGAATGTTATTTTCCACCATTAACCAGCTCCTTAGCCCTCTCGGTGTCCCCCAGCTTTCTGGTGCCCCTGACCTCTGCTTCAAGTTCCTGGACTTCTTCCAGGAAAAGGTGGCTACCATTCACCATCAACTCTTGGCATCTGCCACCATATACACCTCTGACATGGACAACTGATCCTCCCACTGTTCGCCTGCCCCAGTATTCTCTCTCCTCCTTCTCTCCTGTGGACTCTATTTCTGTTGCTAAGTTGGTCTCCCAGGCAAAAGCCTCCACCTGCTCTCTGGACCCCATGCCAACAAGTCTTCCCTGCCTGCCCTATGCCCCCTCATGATGGACATTATCAACTAATCCCTAGAATCTGGCATGGTACCATCTGCCTTCAAAACAGCCTCAGTGACCCCCATCCTCAAGAAGTCAGGTCTGGACCCAGATGAATTACATAACTACCGGCCGATCTCCAACCTTCCTTTCCTAAGCAAAATCCTGGGAAGAGCAGTTGCCGGCCAACTCCAGCAGCACATGTCCAACCATGAGCTCTATGAACCCCTTCAGTCTGGCT